>JAQFYB010007102.1:0-11243 GCA_034694085.1 Pogonognathellus longicornis
CGCGGGACAAAGCCTTTGTGATTTGATGCAATATTTGCCGATAGATGGCAGATAGACTCACTAGACCGCCACCTTAATGTAAGTCCAATTCAGGATTGTAAAAAAGTATTCTATCGCGGAAAACTTACTCGAATTTGCCAACGTTCATACATGGGGCCAATAATGACGGTTAATTTCCCAGATAAGCTCGTTACGCACCCCATAATGAAACAAAACATATAAATATTTAATACATTTAGATACGGTTGGAGCATGCATGCATGTTATTTTTCATTTAATATTTTTTGAACAGTAGGTAAGAATTTTTACAAATCTGTTTTCATTTAATGCACGTTTTTGAAGTACAAGAGCATACAAGCAAATGAATAACGCTTATTGCCGATTTAATGTTTATTTAGTATATGTTATCAATGTAGACATTTAGTTGTCATAAAATAATATTATTTTTAATAATAATAGTAGGCAACAAAGCGGAGTTGGATCTTTTTTTGATGCCCCAAGGGGCACCCGCCTTTAAATGCTCATTTGCCTCTAAATGCGGGGTTCTCACCCTGGGGCCAAAAAAGCAATTTTGCGGGGTTTAGCGGGGTTTGTATCAAAAAATTATAACTCATGTATTGAAACAAATATACTTAGACTTTAACCAAGACTGGAAAATAACTAGACTTTTCTTACAGTTAAAATTGAAATTGAATCACTTAACACCATTAGGAAAATCCATGAAGCTAAGAGCCTTAGAAAAAGTATATAACTGTGAATTGAATGCAATGTGTCAAATCTGTAATACAAATACAATTGAAAATATTGAACATTTACTATTTATATGTCCTCACTACAAATATTTGAGAATACCGTTAATGATGAATAATGTTAATTTACATACATACACTGATTTGGTTTCAAATATTACGCCACAATCTCTTCTAAACATCTATGTATTCTTTAAAGGGGTTTACCTTACAAGACAGCATTATCTTGAGCTATCAGATTTTTGTTCCTAACCGGCTTCTTTCGTATTAGAATCTCGAATATACTTATCACTCAACAATTATTGAAACATTGTACACCATAATTAATTTTAAGATGTAAAGGTAAAGACCAAATCGTCTGAATAAATATTATTATTATTATTATTATTAAATGCTCATTTGCCTCTAAATGCGGGGTTCTCACCCTGGGGCCAAAAAAGCAATTTTGCGGGGTTTAGCGGGGTTTGTATCAAAAAATTTTTGGTGAAAATTTTTTTTTTGTGTGTGTAGAATGGTGTCTTATTCACTTCAAAAGATGAAAACAATAAAAAGATGTGTCCTATACGTACGTGATAATTGTCATCAAGGAGGTTGACAATAATGATCCATTGCCATCCTATGGATTTTGAAATTATGAAAATGAAAGACGAACGTTAAATTTGCTATTCTAATTCATTTTAATCAATGGAAATGACCGAATATAAATGTTAAAATATTATATAATCAATGAAATAACACATATAATGCACTATAGTTTGCATTATAGTTAAAAATTGAGCTAAGAGACAAACTCGAGATTAAATACGTTAATTTCGTGCATATCACAACTTTGATGTATGGTACTTTTAAGCCGAAAAACCTCTTGGAATATTTGGAAGGTGGTACAAACCAAAATTGATTTTGGGGAATATTGTAATCATATTTGTGACAATTTGTTAGGTCGGTTCAATGATGCAACATGGCTGCATATATAGGATTAGATTTCGAAGGGGGCACAATCCCTACATTGTGTACAGAAGTGTTGATCATCGCGCTTAGCGCGGAAGATTTGAGATTTTAACAGTTTAGAGATATATCAGATTTTAAATATGTTAGGATGACATAAAAGGGTCAATTCTTCAAATGATGTTATTTTTGGATGCTGAATGGAACGAAATTATGTTGAAAAGACTATATATTGGTAACTAGCGAACTTTCGTCAAGATTAAGGTAGATTCGATATTTATTTAAGTCTTAGTTGTAATACAGCATAGTATAGCAATTGAATATAATTATAATTCACTTACACTGAAAAAAAAGTATTTAGCCTGATAACTATTTTGTTTTCACTCAAGCAAAATTGTTTAAAATAAAAATGACAATTTGCTTTAGAGAATTCTTATGTATATACTACACCTATAACTATTATGTCATGGATTTGTAAACTCAAAACCTTAATCTGTCTGTGGTCTGCTGTTCTCATATCCCAATGGTTTATAGAAATAATTTTTTCACAAGAATTAATTGAGTGATTTATTTGCAGGCGCGTAGCCAGGAATATAAGTTGGGGGATGCACAGCAGGGTTGCTTACAAAAATTGATTTTTGGTAGGGCGAAATTCGAATATGAATTCATAATAACACTTTGTAATGAAGTTAATTCGGTTAAAACAGACTTAGAATCATCATAATAACGAGTTGAGCTAAGTTTTTTCTAGTTTTTACAATTTCTGGGCAAAATTATATGCTTTTTTTAGATATTCCACGGATCCTGGGGGGTGCACGTGCACCCCCCCTGGCTACGCGCCTGTTTATTTGTATATACTAGTTAAGGAGGACACATTGCCCTTATTTGTGTTGGACACATGCCACTGCAACATGGTACAGAGGGAGAACAAAGGACACCCGCATTAGCACAGCACCTACCCCCCTGACACAGAACATAGCCAGGTGGTTGGCAAATAACAAACTCTGAACACTGTCCACTGAATACTTGTCTGATGCATTTTCCACTCTCGCATAGGCTTCCTGAACAACAACTATCTATTCCCATCATAACGGTGCAATCGTCCCCAGTGTTTCCACATATTCGGCAAGTTTGATTGTCAACGTTACAAGTGCCAGTGCCGGAGCAGCAAGGTTTAGCATCAGTGCACAGGGAGTTACTTGTTGTGCAACACATACCACCCTCACACATAGATTCGTTCGGTGGCACGCAAACATCTGTGGCAGTGCATGGGCCACTCATTACATTATTTTTGCAAAATCCACCCACGCATGTCCTTCCGTCACAACAATTATCGGTTCTACCAACAATTGAACAGCTGTCTCCAAGGCCTCTGCAGGGGCTACACATGTGCGTCTCTGTGTTGCAACTGCCTGTGCAACAAGCACTTGAAGGAGTGCATGTTGTTGTGCCACTGATGCAACACATATTGTTCATGCAGGTTGCGGGTGACACGCAGTCGCTCTGACCGCAACAATGTGATCCCTCCTTGGAGTTGCATTTTCCGTCAACACAGGTCCCATTGCAACATTGATTGTCAGCTGTGCATGTAGAGTCTAAGGGCTAGCAATCTCCATTTGGGATGCAACAAGTACCCTTGCAGTTTCCATTGATGCATTGATTCGACGCGGTGCAATTGACTGACAATTTTAGTTTGCAAATCCCTGACGTAGTGTCGCAAATGGATTTTCCTTGACTGTAGCCGCAACAGTGGGAACCCAGCGTACAAATGGAGTGATTCGAATATGCGGGAGTTGGAGTACAGCAAACTCTATTGGTACAAATATCTTGATTGCAGCACGTTTTACTGTTTGTTGAATAACTCCATCCGGGAGGAGATGACCAACCCTCACCTTTTTCTTCATAAGATCCGTATTTCGTCGACTCCAATCCAGAATCAGTCGAATTTCGCCAATCACCGCTACATTGGCTACCCACACTAACACAAGTAGGAGACGAGGGTGGAGAAGAATTCCAACCCCAACCTTTGGATGAATCTTCAAAATTCAGTGAGACACAGTGAGAAAATATTTCATTTATGTGTGTAACTGTCACTTTCTCGGATTTGTACAGGTGTTTTGAAAGTATTTCTGTCAACGTCTCTTTTTGCTCTTCAGTGAAATGAGTTTCTTTGCTATTTCCGACTGCTTCATCTACAGCACGAGACCCTTGACATGAGGTCGTATACAGCATCAGAAAAGAAATTGTCCAATGCATCTGAAGACAAAAATTAGTTTTATTTTTAAACAATGTTCTGAAGATATAAAATGTACCTAATATTATTATTAGTTAAAAAATATGCAATGACAAAGACGCATTAATGATAGTTGTGACTTTTTGTTTTGTCATATCAACAAATAGGGGTGTATCCAGTTCACTTATTTGGCGGGGGCTTGAGGAAACGTAAGTTTTAAGTTATGTATGTCAATTTTTCCCGCCCAACGATTGAGCAAACTCAGCCAAATTGAAGATGAAATGCATCAAATTAATGTGCAGCGGCAAAAAGAAGTAAGTTTAGTTCAATATCAATGGAAATGTTTTTGAAATTTTACGGCAAAAAATAACATATTTTTATGGATTTTGGGAGAAACCTGACTTTTTCTTGTGTAAAGTCCAAAATTTGTTGAGAGGCGTCATCCCCCTACGTCCCTCCTAAATTCGTCATTGCATATGAACACAACTTACAACACATTTAGTTAACTGAAATATATGACAGTCAATGAAAAAAAATGTGAAATTAAAATTTTGTCTCAATTTTGGTTGCAGTCCTGTACTTTTACGGTGCCTTCGTTTATATACACATTTGAATATCTTATCCGCATTTTACGCCCACCCGTAATTAATTTCTGGAGTCAGCTATAAACAAATTTTTGCAATAGCCAACTTCAAATAAATATGTGTCATATAAACGCCTTTGAAAATGTCTGTTTTTTACATTGATTTTGTCAATTAGTAGGTACACGTTCATAATGATAACATTAAATCTGTTAAATTTGATTAATCTTTTATATATTAATTTATTTAAAACAATATATTTTTATTAAATTTACATCTGCGAAGTTTTAATTTTTGTTGAACAAATTATTTAATTATATGACCAAAACTAAAATTACCGTTAACTAATAAAGAGGAAAATAACTTATGAAGAAAGCTACACAAAAAATTAAATGAACACCAATACTTAATAAATGGAACTTTAAATATTATTGTTGGCAAGGCAATTAATAGAAAAAAATTGATATCCTGTCCGTAATAATTTGAAAAACATTAACCATTTAAATTAATTGTATCACAAAATTTTTATTTTCGAGGAATAAAATCAATGGTTTATATTATTAATATTTTAGCTTACATTCTTGTGTCTCTCAAATCTCAAATGTCGAATATTCTGAAGAAGTTTGAAAAAAATGTTTTTTACTTTGAAGGGTCTTAATCTGTCAACTGACAAAAGGTGAATCAAAGCCTCCAAACTTCACCGTCTGTCTGTTTATTTCAAAATACCTACATCGTAACTATTTTCCTACCTTTCGAATAAAACAATGAATAAATAACAAAAATCAGATTACGTGTAAGAGTTATTTGTTAAAGATATATCCACATATGAATGGTGTGCACCCTTTAACAACCTCACACATATTTTATAAATACGTTCTTTGCTTAGCACAGAAGATTAAAAATAAAATGTAATAAGCAAATGGTAGTACTTTATTTACAAAATGTATTAACTTCGCTTTAGTTTAGGAATAGGGATTGAGGAAATGGAGTCGAAATTTTAACTTGTAATTATATAAGCTACATAATATCTCGAAATAGTATTCATAAGAAGTTTTAGTTATATTTGCGACAGTGTATGAGATAACATTTACAAATATTTGAGGAGATTATTTCTTAAAAGTATATTTTCTTCCAAGAAAAAATGCTTAGTATTCTATTTTGATCCTGGAATACAGATATGAAAAAACTTGATGGCAATGCCATAAATAAATGACTCACGACTACCTCGTGAATTCACTTGGGAACTCTTGATGTTAGTTTTAAGTTTTTAATAATTTTCTCACACGCTATGGCAAATAATTAAATATATGCTACTTTAAGGCATATAGAACAATTATTGTTTGGGTTTCTCTAACTGTATAACTTTGGTCGTTGGCGTGTGCCCTGGATTCGGCTCCATGCTTGTTCAACATGAATGAAAATATCACCCAGGAACAATTAAACCAATTAATAGACTAACTGTATAACTTGTATATAATTCCATAGTAATTGAAAAAATTATGTCCATACATAGCATTATGAAAGGAAAATACAATTCATGCAAAACAATTAAATTAAATACTAGGTGAATTCAAAAGAAATAATAAAAACAATTTTTGGTACATATGATTATGAAATTGGTGCCACCAAACCGCAAACTAATGTAAGTTCATTTCAGGATTGGAAAAAGTATTCTATCGCGAAAACCTTGCTAGGATTTCCCAACCTTCATGCACGCGTTGGCCAATAATTACGATTAATTTCCCTGTCAACCTATCCCTTTCCCTCGCACCCCATAACACATAATGAATCAATAGAAAACAATTTTTTAATATTTTTAGATTTCAGTGTTTTTCATTTAATGCACGTTTTTGAAGTACAAGAGCATATACAAGCAAACGCTTACTACCCATTTAATTTATCTTTAGTATGTTATCAGTGTAGACATATAATTGTAATAAAATAATACTATTTTTAATAAGAATCAAGAACAAAGTATCGATTCAATTATTGTGTAAAGTTTTAGGCAAAATGCAATACAATACAATACAACAATGCAATTATAGCTCGCTGACCTTCTAGTACTAATAACACATTGAATATCAATAAAAATGAATAAATTATAATTGTACTAACATTAAGCATAATATATTATTTCTAAAACAAAAAACAAAATAGCCACTCCTATGCCCAATACAGAAAGAATGAAGAGAGTTCTCACTTTTTCCAAATCAACTGGTTTTGCTTGGCTGTTAGCATTGCTATGCTTTCCAAGTGATATTCCTACAATATGAGCATTTGGAACTTTTTCCATTTGTTGATTAAAGACTTTCATGACAATTACGTGATCGGATATTTGAAAATTCCATTGCCATTTATTAATCAGGCCAGATTCATACACATTGGCAAGAAAAGCTTCATAAACTCTCAAAAAGTAATTTCTGTATGCAACCTGCGGCACACGTTCAGAAAAAATACTTTGTGTGTTACCCTGCAGAATTACTGCATCTGTGAAAATACGCAGTAACAATTCCATTTCCTGCAGATCAGATTCTTCGCTAATAATGGTGTAATGATTTGGAACCTTCAAATTCCCTTTCTCAGTAGAAATATAGTCAGAAAGTAGCAAAGGAGGTCCCCATTTCAAATAATCAATTCGCTTTTTATGCAACAATACATCACTGAGACGTTTATACACACCAGCTAGACCTGTGCCTCCATTTTCTAGCATTACTTCATTCACTAGAGCTCTTAATTGAGATGTTGCCGTACTCCCCCCTATGGTTGCTAATGTGGTAGTTGTTAATATTAATTCCGAGTTATTGACTAATTCTTCCAAGTTTTTAGCAACTGCTGGGATGGTTGGTTGAGTCATAGTTGAAAATATGATTCCCTTGTAAGCATTGGTTACAACGATTCCAATGAATATCCAAAACGTCAGAATAATCGCTCCTCCATAATTTAGATTTGTAAACAATTTTTGAATGACGTTTACATTTTGCTCCAAAAGCAGTTTTATTATTTCGAAAAAATACACCATACTATTCGGATTTCCCCGTTTCTTGACTTGAGAAATGAATCCAACGACGACGGATGATAGAACAATTGAGGAAAGCAAACAAAGCCAAATGAAAGTGGAAAATGGTTTCCCAATTGAAAAACTACTTAAATATTTTCTGTCATAGACTTCTATAAAGAAAAATGATATTCGCGTTTCAGCTGTACCTAGCCAAACATACTTGTCGCTATAGTTCGCACTGACGAAATGACGTTGAAAGTCGTCTTTAGAAAATAATGATGTGGTTTTCAATTTATTTACATAATCTACTGGGTCGACTGCAATTCGGATCGCAGTAAAATTCAGAACTTGCATCAGAGCAACTTGAATGCACAAATGAGTGTTAATCGCAATTTGTGAGAAAATATATTTGCCCTCACATAATTTGATGAATTGTTGAAAGTAAATTCTTTCTAAATGTAGAGGGGGTATTAGTAATGGATTAATCTGCATTATATCAGTTTCTAAAGGCGCTCCGAGATTGTTTTTGTGAATGGATGTCCATAATTTATTCAGTTGTACTGGGCTGATATATTCATGCATGTTGTACAAACATGGAGCCGAAGCTGCACATGCCAACGATACAAGTTTCACAACTTCATTTTCCCCAGTCTTTTTCACAGAAAAATACATGCTGGACACACGAACTTCTCTCAAGCATTCCTTGTAGAAAATTCTTTCAAATTCGCGGAATGTATTTAGATTTTTTACATTTTTGTGATCCGCGATGAACATAATGTAATTGGGATTTTCATCAAAGAAGAGCAAAGCTTGAAGATATTGATGAAAAATATTATAGTAGTCTAAATATTGTTTAATAAAGTATATCTGACAAAAACAAACACTGTGGCGGGATTTTTCATACACGTTGGAAGATTTTATATTGTTTGGCCTCACAAATTTTTTATTTCTGTTTTTCTGAAATATACTGGGTGCATATCTTTTATTTGTAACTGGGTTGTCTATAATAAATGAATTACCAGCAAATATATGCAAATATTTGTATAGATCTACTTGCAAATCACTTTTAATATCAAAGTTACCAACAAATCTCACCAGACAGTTCGAAACAATATTACTAGAAAATTCCCTAATTGTTAAACAGTTAATTGTTCTTGATTGAGTAATAAAAAATAAATAAATTATTAAAACTTTTTGACACACTCTTACATGAAAAATACATTTTTGGAGACACATTTTAAATGATTTATCAACTATAACTTGCAGGAGTATGTATCTTACATTACCTATCCATTACTATAAACCGTATAGTTACTGTTTTTTATTTCTTTAACCCGTTTTTACAGATACAATGTGCAAATTATTAAGACTCATTTTTCTAGAGAATCAAAGCCTCGCACCTAGAAAATCTATAAAACTCCGACCGTATTTACAGGTTTAGAGAAGCAGAAAGTTTCAACTGCCTATTTACTACCTAGGTATATACTTCAAATTTAGTATGATATATTTATTATTTGATAATATGTTGCACAGATAAAATTGCTTGTTCATACAAATGGCTACATATTACACCTTAATAAAACCGGACTCTGAACTTGAACTTTGAACATTCAAATTTCCTAACGATTAAAACCGAAATTAGAGGAATAATTACTGCGCTATTTAATTTTTCATGTTAGAAACCAAGAAACTAGTCAACTTTCGTAGGCATAATAAATTATAGACTTGGTTTATATTCAACTTCCAGATCTGAGTGCAATCACAAACTCCGAAATATTGCGTGTTACTACCTCAAATATAAAATAGATAAAGAATAACATAATTTTGATTTAAAGGAAAATCGTTTATCGGTATTTAATATTTTGGTGTGAAGCTTTTCAAAACAAATTATTGGAGCGTGTTTATCTATATCTTTTCAACCATAGGTAAGTTCTAAAAGTATTATTGTCTGCAAAGTAGCATTACGAGTCGGCAGGTATTGTGTAAAATAAGTGCTTGATAATTCTACAAAGTTATTTTTGTCAATTCAGACAATAAGTTTTTAAGTTTCTTCATACAGTGCATGGTACATAGTTTGTATTTGTTAAATACATATATATTTCAGTTGGATATGTCTAGTTAATTAGACCAAACATTTATCAATTAAAAATCTAAAAATATGAACGATAATATTATTTTTAAATGAAACATGTAAATACAGTAGTTGGTTATCGTGATCAATTGCGAGCTTTATTGTGTGTAATCCACAAGAATAATTGCGACATTTAAAAGTTTAAATCTACATTTTGTCAAAATTTACAATTGTATTACTTTACAGTTTTCTTATTTGTGTATGGGTTAATTTTTATACACAACACAAGTGCTTAAATTATAAAATTCTTTGAACGTAATCGTGGATAGCTTTTGTATTTCTTTCTTAGGCCGATAATAAAATTGCTAACGTTTTATTTTCAAGTAATTAATGTAGGGTCGTGTCTACATCGTTTATGAATAATGTGCATGTATATGATATGATATTTAAATAATTTTTGGAAATTAATCTTTTTATACAATCTTTAGCTTCGAAGTTCAAATTGGTTCATTGCATAGTCTCATTGTCAGCCTTTCTTCAGCGGTTCATCAGAGTAACTCTCAAGAAGCAGAGTCTAGAATGGAATGATGCAATTTGAAGGTATATTTGTATGTATTGAGGTCATTGGTTTTGATAGCGTGTAATGTAGTTTATTGTAATGAAATTTAAATCAGTCAAAATAATTTATGCACATACTATGGAGAAATTTGAACTCCGTGGGGTTGTCGACAGTCATCAAAGACTTTAGTATCTTATCATTGCGTAATTTCATATTTATATTTTCCAAGTGGCCACTGCGATTTACTATGCATCAGTATATTTGTATAGAATTATTTTATATTTTATTTTAGGACAATACTAGCAAGCATGAACACTATCTGATTAATATTCCTGAAGATCAGATTCCTCATTTATAATTGCGTAATGAGTTGTTACTCTAAAAACTAAACGAAATATGCCTCTTCCTCTTCTTATAAGTGGAACATAAGAATCGCTCTGCAAATTTAACACGAAGAAGCAGAAACTGCCCATGTTTGTTATGCTGCCGAAGATCGCTTGAAATGTAAAGGATATTCAAATTGGTAAAAATATGATGAAATACATTTTTAATATTGCAGAGCATTGATGTATATGTCTACAAGGCGGATTAGGTGCAAGTTAATTAAAGCTTAAATCCGTAATAAAATGTTATTTTGTAGAATTTAGGAATTCATTTGTAATAGAGTATAATAATATACTTTCATCCTACCTACCTAGTTTAAATCCTACAAGCAATTCTGATTAGATATAACGTGCTGTTATGAATATATACATTTTTAGACATTAAAATGTTATACACGCTGATGTAAACCTATATATCAACAGCTGTATGCTTGTTGCAGTTATTATTAATAATTTTTAGACTTCTACACAACATTTATAAAACCTGAATACAATATAATGGTAAACAATAAAATACATTTTGTACATGATTTCTAACATAAAAAACACAGTAGCCACTGATAGTCCCAATCCTAAAAGGATTAAAAGAGTTTCCATATTTTCTAAATCGTAGGCCTTTGCTTCAGTATTGGCATTGCTAAACCTTGCCAGTGTCATCCCTACAATGTGCCCATTTGGAACTTTCTGGAATAGTTGATTAAACGTTTTGACAAGCATTACTCGA
>JAQFYB010007103.1:0-11243 GCA_034694085.1 Pogonognathellus longicornis
GGGAAATGTTTTTTAATATTTTTTTCAGAAATCAGAACTTTAAGCATGAATTTCTAAAATTTGAAATATTTTTCAAATTACCTTCCGCCTAACGGATTCTAAAAATATTTTAAACATATATTCTGGTGAACGAGGTCTTTAATATATGACACATTTGGTGAATGGGAAATGTTTTTTAATATTTTATTCACAAACCGGAACTTTAAGTTTGAAATTCTAAAATTCGAAATATTTCTCAAAGTACCTTCCGCTTAATGCATTCTCAAAATAATTTGGTAGGTAGCTTTTCTAAAATGACCCCTTTAATATGAGACACATTTGGTGAATGGCAAATGCTTTTCATATTTTTTTCAGAAACCGGATTTTTAAGTTTTAAAATCTAATATTCAACATTTTTTTTAATGTATATTGAACTATAGATATTATATAGAACGGGATTGTTAATATGAATCACATTTGGTGAATGGGAAATGTTTTTTAATTTTTTTTCCATGAATGACAACTTTAGGATTGAAAATCCAAAATTTGAAATATTTTTCAAAGTACCTTCATCTTAATAGATTATGAATATAATTGGTAGGTAGATTTTCTGAAATCGCGTAGACCAGCGTCGACATTGTCGGCGTAGCCAGGCATAGTTTAAATGGGAATTGCCCCCACCCAACCCCCGAAATCACGAAAAAATAGGAATTTTGTCCTTTGAGGGCTAAAAATCGCGAAATTATTCGCGCTTTGCGCGAATTTTGTGTATTTTAGGTTCATTTTTGCCCTAATTTGCTCAAATTTTTGTCGCTTCACGCGAAAATGAACACATATATACCTTGGGTTTTGACTTGGCCCCCCGAAACCAAATCCTGGCTACGCCCCCGCTAACTTTAACCCTATAAACAAAATTATTAAATTACGTTAAACACTCTCTCAATTATAAATTTCATCTTCAGAGTGGTTAATTGTTTTGATATTTTTTTATAAACGATAACGTAACCTTGAAAACTCAAGCTTGGAAGACTCTTGCGCTTAGCGGCTTATGAAAATAGTTAAATAGAGGAATCTGTCGGCTTTGCTCGTTAATTTCCTGAATAGGAAACTTTGTGATTATGTTTTTTCAATGCTTTAACTGATAACTTTATCCTTCAAATCGCAAATTTATCTGATTGAAAAAAATGGTACAGTAGTCTCTATAGGATGGTCTATTTAAGGCTGTGTATACACTTGAATTTACGCTAATTAGGGCTTACCAGCGCAAATTGTATGCAAAATGTTGTCATATTCCTAAAGACAAAGGTTCAATCTTGGGTGCTTCTTCGCGAAAGTTAACTTTTTTGAAATTTTAAATGTAGTAATTTCAATTTCAAAAGAGTGGAGAAATACACGGAGATTATAGAAAACTATTTTTTAGACCCACATGCAAGGCAATAATTACATAAAGTACTAAAAGTACATACAAGAGCCCTTCAGAATTCTCGCTTGAAATAAAGCAATAAAATAACAATATTTTTGTGTATGTATGTGTTTAAACAAATCATGATCTAACGCTTTAAACATGTATTTTTATATACAGATGTATATATACATATTTATAAACATTTAGTCATTCACAAAAATTGAAATTTTTAATTAATAATTTTCAATCTGTTACAGTGGTTTGATATATTAACTAAGCCTAATTTATTCTTTTCATAGTGACACGATTTCTAACGAATTTGTCAATTTTAATTTTTAAGTTAAATCAACCAATGCTGGTTATTCGATTTTAGGGTCGTTTTATGTATTCAATTGTTTATATATGTATATAAAAAACCGATTGTTTCACTAAAAATACCCGCTTTTGAAGCATTTTAGATTGATTGTCGCGCTACACTAAAAAACATTATTGGTTATTTTCCCTGCCAAAATGGAATCATAAATTGTTCTATTAAATTAAATTCTGGCATTTCATCTATTGCAATCCAGAAAACTCAAGTAGCAAATACGTTTTAACATTTGGACAAAACATTCCAAATATCTAGCTGAAAAACCTACGACAAATTCCATTCTGGATTTTGAATACTTCAACGTACAATAAAACAATTTAATTAGAGAAAAAAGCAATAGCATACTAGGCTAAGTAATATACTTTCACAAGTTAATTCACTAACACTACAATTTTGGTAAAGTTGCGTTAAACCTACAAATACTGTGGTGTTGGTCTTAAACCTAACTGTTTTTTTAGAGCTAAGCTACACGCAAACCGAGTTACCTATTTATTTTAAAAAATTTCACAATTTTATTGTTCATTCTTTTGTTTAATTTGACAATCAAATTTAATTTAACAGAAAAAATATTACCCAATATAAAGTTACATACAAATCGTTTAATGAAAGCCACAATGGGAATAACCTACAATAAATATTTACCCTTCGTGCAAAATTATTTAGATTTACATGGACTTTTGTAAAATATAGCTCAATTTCTGAAGACTGGTGCGATAATATTATCATATGGAATATGTATTGAAATTTTATCACAATTTATAAAAACCCATTTCTGCGAATATTTTACTTTTTCTGATTCTTCGATTTTTCTGCATAGGGTACCCCAACTCACAGCTTGGCGACTTCAAGGGAAATTATTACTATTCTACAGGCACTTGAAAATAACTTTCTAGGTCTGCCACTCAACTATTTTTTCATTCAGTTTGAAGATCGTACTGCTTCTTTCTTTATATAAATGAGCACATGTGGATCTATTATATTATAAAAGTAACTAATGCATTTTTATAACACTTTGTTATATTTTTCTATGTATTTATCCATTTGTAGCATCACTTTATTCCACTTTTTTTAAATGATGTAAATATATTAACGTATACAGGATTTTAAAATTGACTTTCAAAAATTAATCACTACTTCTTCAATTTTAAATTTAACATTATTCTACCAAAAACAGTCCTTAACTTCTTTTCCTGTGAGTAAGTAGTCCACCTTTAGAAAAATTTAAAAAACTAAAATCAACGAAATATGACTTGATTGCATTTCATTTGAATGTGTATATTTTTACTTACTTAAGTAAACAATTGCCTCTTTATTTCCGAATTTACCCGTAGAATTGTGGCCCATATTTGAATTTCTTTTTAGTTCGGGTGGATTTATTAGTTTCGGTGTACATATCCCTTGAAAAGAGTCAGAGTTATTATTTTGATTGAAATTCTATAGTCTATAAAATGTTAAAATATGTAGCGAAACGTATTTACCGAGATTCATCTTCGTAGGTTTCATCATAGTTGTTTTTCTCTTCGCATTCGTCTTCAGTTTCTCTTTTTTTAGACTGCTTGTGGTGAATAATGTCGTTTCGTCCGACGAGGTATTGTTTGATCAATCGTTCTTGGAATACTTTAAACGTGCGTGAAAAATCTGCTGGAGGAATTTTTTTGTGATTCAAATTTGCTTTCAATTGACCCCAGAAATTTTCAATTGTACCATTAGTAATGGGCAAGAAACTGTCGTCGAATCTAATGGCATACATTGAACACCATAGAGGGAGGCATGATCCGTATGTTTTCATAAATGCGGCTACTATTTTTTCATTATTATTTAGATTAGTTTTCTGATTTTCTTTCGTCTCATTTACAATTTCCTGCGCACGAATATCATCAATAATTTTTTCCATTTGCTCAAACATCCCAAATGATTCCTTAAAAGTAGTAGCCTTCCCAATTGTAATCTCAGTATCCCAAAACGGATATTTTAAAACTGTTTCAAAATCTGTTTCTTCGTTCAATTTGGCTTTTCCTTTTACTTGTTCCTCCATATTCTTTATTCCATCAAATTGGAATTTGCAGATAAAAAGTTGCACAAATCGTTTGAAATTGGCATAAAAGCTTTCGATATTTGCTGAATGAATTAAACGAGCAAACGCATGTAGTGCCAAATTCTTTTGAAATTTCGATTTCTTCACAACGTGTTCTTCAATATTCTTTGCGTATGAATGTAATAAATGCGCTTTACACATTGATATTATACACTTAATGGGCGTAGTCTCTCTGGTTTCTTCTCCACTAAGAAGCTTTTCTAATTCCCTTAGGTAAATTTGTATTGACATTCCGTTATTAAATATTTGAATACAAGACTTAATATTAGCAAAAGACATGTCAACACACACGCGTTTTATGATGCTTTTTTCATAGTTTGGTAGATAATTTTGTAAGTCGTCATAAAATAGTGACAGTCTTGCACTAATAGCACTCCAATGGTGTTCACTACTGATAAACAGTAAACCAGGCATAATAAAAGATGAACTCCTATTTTGTGTAGAATAGTTTCTATATATAAGAGAGTACACATAAATTTTTCTAGATATGTCTTTTTTTAACACGTTTCCTCTTTTTCCTTCATACGACTCTTTGTACGAAATTATACTTCCAGTTGAGTCAAAATACCCTATCAATCCAGAATTGGATTTGATATTATCCGCCATTTGCATTAATGCTTTTTCTGTATATAATGAGAATTGAAAGGGTGTTTTCTTGATATGCCGTATAAAGTGTATTGCTTTAACCTGCTCAAGTTCTAAGTCCATGTAATTATCCTTTGCTAATCTTTTTTTGATGTTCCCTTCGTATTTCATTTGTGAAAAAACGTTTCTGCCGTATCTTTTAACACCACTTTCGATTTCTTCATATGGTACTGTTAGATAAGCGCAAGCCTCGACCTCCCCTGGGGTTTGATATTTCAATTTTTCTTGAAATTGACGTCTGCTCTTGCCTCTAACTGGGTAAACCACTGATGGTTTCGATGGATCGTGACTATGATTTCTTTTGCCTACTTCTTTAACTGAAATTTTAACAAACTCATCCTTTTGTGGAATTGTGTAAATGCTGCAGTAAAATTTGCTTTCACATTGCTTGTCTTCTGTTTCAAATGAACATTCTCCTTTAAAATATATAAATGCTGATTTTTTCGTTTTTCGATTTTTCCTAATATCGGTGCCTGATCTTCTTTGAAAGCGTACATATTGGTGGAAATGAGATAAATGATTTTCTATGGCACTAGATAGATCGTCTAAATTTATAAATTTGTTTAAATCGTAGTCCCAGATGGTTTTAAACTCTGCATATGAGATTTTCAAAATATATTCCTTTGCCGTAGTCAATCGCTGAGGAGTCGATTTAGCAGTATTGGGGGTTTCAAATTTTTCCAGGACTTTTGTATCAAATTCCGATTTGGGTTTTCTGTGGTTTTTTTTAACCGAGTCGTCAATTTTCGATCCTTCTTCATTTGATTTACAATGTATATAACACTTGGAGAAATTCTCTTTACATAAACCGTGACCGGTTTGTATATACTGATAAAATTCTTTATGAATTTTCAAAAAGTCTCGCAATTTTCTTCCCATATTTATAACCCAATTTTTGGATTGACGACGCTGCCAAATTTTGTTAACAATTTCATTATAATCTTCCGTTGACAATTTAAAAGGTCCGGATGTATTGTTGCGAAGGGTTACAAGCAATTGAAGTTTGCATTGTAAAAACCTGACTTTATTAGGCAGATTGAAAAGCCGATTGCATTTACAAAATCCTTTGGAATGAAATTTGTTATAAATTAATTCCTCTATAGTTGGTTCTTCTTTATTATCCTGTATATTTTTACTGATGTCATTACTAGTTGCTATTTCTTTGAAAATATTGTCAGACTCTTCAATAGTTAGGTCAATTATTTTGCTAATGGTATTTTTGGTTTTTTCTTCTTTGATAATATTTTGAGACTCTTCAATAGTCAAATCAATTATTTCTGAGGGAAATTGGCCACTAGCATATGCATTTTCCTTTGTCGCTTTGGCCTTTCCTGTTTTGGAGAATGAGATACAAACTTTAAATGGCATAAATGTCATTGCCGATCTTGTTTTAGGCACTAGGGACACAATGTGATTAGCAGGCATTTGTTTACCATCTTTTATTAGAGTTCGCCCATCATGACTGCGCCAGAAGAGACATATAGGACTTTTATCAACTTTTTCAACTTGTCCATTGTAGCGAAGGCACCAACCCAAACCTAGGCTGCTGGAATTAAAAGAATCTTGCAAAGTCTCTTGAGATACATCTTTGTATTTTTCCATGTCTATATTAGAGTAAACATAGATCGGTCGGTTCAAAACATTTGCTAGAGCCAGAAATTGTTCCGGACCACACCAGCCTTCAACTGTTCCTTCGTTGAGCGATTTATGCAAATGAATTTCGAATCCGGATTGATCTTCTGTACAATCATGTTGAAGCAATTTTGTATAAACCGGTTCGTTTTGCAACATGTCGTGGGCGACTAATATACGGAGAGTGCGCGACAATTTTGGACTACCAGCTAAAATCATGCTGACAGCGTTGTACGCACAATTATGATCTGCTGGAACATCAACTGGCTGATAGTTTTGTAATATAGCTTTAGGTAACAATGCGCTGGAAATTATGTCTATAACTCCCATTTTTTGGTCATATGTCTTTAAATCAGTTTGGGCAAAATGCATTTTCATATGATCAAGCACTTCTTTCCTGCACGATATCATATCAATTAATTTTGAATACATGTAGCTGTTTTGTTTGTTTGTTGTAGTTAACAAGTATAAACAATTTGAAAATATTTGCATATTGGCAATTACGGCTGCAGATATAAATAATTGTCCCGGTATAATTGTCTTACAAAAAGATGGATCAGATATAGAAGCAATTTGTTTGTTGAATTCACTAGGTTTTACAGTCTTTAACACATTTGAACCACTATTGAAAAATATAACTTTTTGCATAGGTGCAAATCCTATTGCCTCACGTCTTCTAGGAATCAATGGCAAAATGTGATTATATGGATCTTCTTTGTTATTCACCCTAGTTTTTTGGAATTTACTTTGCAGTAGGGACCGAAAATGAAGACGTAGAGGCATATTTGCAACATCCTTTTCATTGCCAATAAAAGATTTACATCCAGAAACCGCATTTACTCCTGTCTGAAAATATTCTTCTAACTCCATGTCAGAGCATTCGAGTACGGTTGGTTCAATTTGGGTATAAATATAAATTGGTGTTTGAAATACGCAAGATAGCATTAACAAATGCTCAGTGGACGCCCAACCGTAACTTCTATACTCGGAAACTGCTTCCTTAAATAGTTGTAAGTATTGGGAAGTTGCACTTTGACCATACATTTCATTTAATTTCTTTATGTGTTCATTTTCGAACTTTATCATATGGTTAGCTGTAAGTATTCGGCATAATCTTGAAAGATGCTTATTTCCGCACAAAAGTAAGCTGATGGCGTGATAACCGCAGTTGTCATCTCCTGGTACATTTATTGGTACAAAATGTTTGGTCAAAGAAATAGGTAGCCAACTTGAAGAGACTTCGTCCATTTCACCGTATACGGCATTAGTGTACACTGGTTTCTCTGCTTGCGTCAAAATATTGGTAATGCATTCTAAAACCATTGACTGTGATGAGATTATTTGTTTAAACGAAGCATAACTGCCTTCGTTCTGATTCGCCAAGACGTAAATGGAATCAGCTACTTGCTTCATACTTTTAACTATGGAGCCCGAAAGTGCAATTAAGGGTTTTGATTCTGTATGGTTTTGGAAATGTTGGTTAAATTCGAAGATTTCTTGCATGCAAATATCCAAGTCCAAATTAGTTAAATTTTCAGAGCGGGTGGATATATGTGTGAATAGTGAGCTCAATTTTGCTTTAGATTTGCATTTTGATGGCTACAAAAAATAGGCTGATTTACATGAACTGAAAACAATTTTGTGAAAGTCATGGCCACATGAAACGAAAAACCTACACGTTTTACAATTGCAAATGTTTTTCATGGAGAGGAAATAGTAGAAAACGTAAATAACGTTACCATATTAGTAGTACGTTATTAGTATTAGTTATTAGTATTAGTTACTGAATTTGTCCTTTTAAAGGAGGTTTAAGCCATCCTAAAATAATTGCGTTAAATTTTTACCCAATTATACCAAGGGTTGTTATTTCCAGCATTGTAAGCATGCCGTTGGAAATATGGATAGACACGTAAAAATATGGAGCATTCCAAAGTCCACAAAACATACACACTATTTACATGCGCAAAACTGATATAAAGCATCTATGTCTTACAATATGAGATTTCAATAAAACAATAGTCAAGTGGTGGAGACATTTAGGAACTTCTTTCCCTTTGGGTAATTGCCCTCATTCAGCCCTCAGCCCTTGACCAAATTGTTTTCAACAATTGTTGTTATCATTATTGACGCGTGTATTGCCTTCCTATACTGTTAATTGCCTTCATATTGTATATTTCATTGCCCCCACCCTGTATACGCCCTTGAACTAAATGTTGTTAACAATTGTTGTCATCATTGTTGACATGTATTGGTTCCATAACATACTTGAACATGATGACATATTTGAAGTTTGAACCACTTTTATTCATTCGTTCTTGGGTTACATCGCATACGCTTCAATATCCAGACAGACAAAATTTAATTATTCTCCTACGCTTTTTCCCATGTATTATCCGGTTTCCTGTCTTTCATGCATGGCGAAGAAGTGGCTCCATAATTTAATAAACACGACATTCAATCAACATTCTTTCTATACTCGATTATTAGATTTTACATTTTTCAATGTTGTAATTTGTGCTCAATTTTTATAAAGGCATTATACATTGATTAAGGATTTTCCGTGTTTTTCTGCAATTTTCCGGAATAAGATTATTGGTTGCAGTAAAATGTCCGCAGTTTCATACTTCATTCCAACAGTCCCAAATCAGCCTAAACGTTTACCAAGTAATACGAAAAATTCCCAAGTCACCCCAAAAGTGTTTCACGGCACCTCAAAAAGTACCTCAGTGAAGCCAAAATGTTTGTCAAGTCATTCCAGAAGTGTTCCAACTCACCCATAGTGTCCTAAGCTACCCCAAAACTGCCCCAAGTCACCCCAAAATGCCCCAAGTCACCCCAAAATGCCCCAAGTCACCCTAAAATTGTGCCAAAAAACTATTAGTGGCGCTAGTCACCACAAAAGTATTCCAGGCCACCGAAAAAAGATCTCAGGTCACCCCATATGTGACAAAACGAACCTAAAAATGTCCCAAGCTTCCCTAAAAGTGACCAGTTTACACCCAGAGTCAATTCAACATCATTAAAATTTAGGGTCACATTTTGATACCATGTGGTACCTCACAATGGTACCGTACTGAAATTAAAATATTGTCATTGAATTATATACATTTAAAATTATGAAAATCGATTTCTTTGGTTGTTCAACTTTTTTGTATTGTTTGGAAATTATGCCTACGTCAAATATGGATTTCATTTTTAACCGGCCAATATTCGGACTTCATTAGCAGCAATGATAACAACCCAATAATACGGACTTGTTGGTTTTTCGTTTAGTGCATAACTCTAGATCATTTTATAATAAATTTGTTTATTATGTTTCTTACTTTCTTCATTGGCTTCTCCTTCATTTGTGGCAAGGATATAATGATATTGTTTACATCCTGCAAAAGTTTTTTAAGGTGGTCACCAATATATACTTCAAGATGATTTTTAATGTTTAGAAGGTTATTAATGTATCCCTCGTGTATTGATTCACTATACGTGGTGAGCTTTATCTCAGTCAGACTTTCGCCAAGATCATTTAACTGAGTAATAATTGGGGGGTTAAGTTTTTCCTTTTCCACCATGTCAATGTGATATTCCAACCAGTTTGATATAGTAGAATATAAAACTTTTTCCTGTTGATCAAATATTCAAAAAACTTTACATGCAAGCATGATCTAATATTACGTCGTTATAATATCAAATACCGTGTTTTAGAATTATGAAGAAAGACATCTCAAAACTTACATCATGCTTATGTTGTGCATTATTCCCCATGGATTCCGATGTTTTTAATTTAATTATATTAATAATTATTTGCCTTTTGAAACTTTACAGCACTTATATAAAGTAAATTAGTGAAAACTAAATATGTCAGAAGCTAACATAAAGGAATAGAATATTGATAACAATCTAAACGTTACAAATCCAAACATTAAACAAAAAAGAATTACAATATTTACAACATTTAGCAAAGCATCTAATCTATTGAAATTAAATTGCCAAAACAAGGGCATCTAGTGATTCCAATGTCAATTACTTAAAACTGGTCCACAATGCCCCAAAATCCTATACGATAAATGCTTGGTTGAATTTCAAAGAATAATTTCCCACCCAAATTATCCGAAATGCAATTTTGAATTTTCAAGTTTACCGTTCGCGAACTTCAAACAGACAAATCAAACAGACCATTATTCAATCAAACCAAAACTGTGTCAAGCGGTAGGGACTTTGAAAATTCCTTGAAAAAGTTTGCGTTCTGGAAAAATATTAAATAGCAATTTCCATTCATAAATTATGTCTTAAATTAAAACCCGACTTTTGATTAGCACACTGTTTCATTATGTTGAAAATCCGTTAAAAGAAATGCATTTTCAAAATTATTTAAAACTTTGAATTTGATTAGTTAAGGTTATAGTTTTAACAAAAAGCTAAATAGCATTTCCCATTCATAAATTATGTCTTATAAAAAACCGGTTTTTGATTAGCTCATTGTTTAGTTATATTGAAAATTTGTTTACCTAAAACGAGTTTTCAAACTGTCTGAAAATTTTAATATGCTTATTGAAAGTTCTTGTTTTAAGAAAAATATTCACTGAAATTTCCTAAAATTATGGCATTTTAAACCAAAGTTCTGGTCTTTGCAAAAATATTAAAAACCATTTATTATTCATCAAATGTGCCTCAAATTAAAGGGCGCATTTTCGAGAATATATCTACCAAGGAAAGACGGAACGTACTTTGAAAAATATTTCAAATTTTAGATTTCCAAGCCTTAAGGTGTCATTTAAGGAAAAAATATTAAAAAACATTTCCCATTCACCAAATGTGTCTTATATTAAAGAGGTTGTATCCCAGACTATATGCTTAAAATATTTTTAAAATCCGTTAGGCGGAAGGTACTTTGAAAAATATTTCAAATTTTAGAAATTCATGCTTAAAGTTCTGATTTCTGAAAAAAAACATTAAAAACATTTCCTATTCACCAAATGTGTCTTATATTAAAGACCTCGTTTCCCAGAATATATGCTTAAAATATTTCTAAAATCCGTTAGGCGAAAGGTACTTTGAAAAATATTTCAAATTTTAGAAATTCATGCTTAAAGTTCTGATTTCTGAAAAAAATATTAAAAAAC
>JAQFYB010007104.1:0-11243 GCA_034694085.1 Pogonognathellus longicornis
AAATGAGTCAGTAGTTTAGCAAATATTGCCGGTGACCCAACCGACACGGTGACCCAACCGACACGGATCTCCCCTACTTTAAACACATCATGGGGGTACGGGTCAGTCCAAGCGTAACCGTAAACATTTATAAATAGGAGAAAACGCCTAATTTGAGTTCGGAAAGGGTATATATCAAAAATGGGCATAATTTGGCTTCATAACATACGGACGCTTCCATTAAAAAATAAAAATACTTGAACATTTGAATTGAAAACTGCAGAAACATTAGAAATCTGTGAGTTTATACAAATGCTACTTTTCTAACAATTTTCATTTAGAAAAAAAAACTGTAAATTCTTCAAAAATTAGTATATTCAGCTTTGAACTATAAAATTCTAATACATATACCTTACCTTCCTAATAAAATATTTTTCCCGAAGAAAACACTGAATTATACGGTTGACTCACGGCAAAACAAAGGAATTACTAATTACTATTGGGTTTTAGTTTAGTTAATTATTAAGATTATTATGTTTACAATATCGCTGCAATACAGTTTTGTAGGAATGAAGGAAAAATGTTTAAATGTTGATAAAAAAGTTATGTCCAACGAAGAAAAAATGAATATATTGGGTGTTACATTAGTTTGAATTCCAGCGATGAGACCATTGATGTTATATAGAAGGGAAACGGAATAATCGTCTTCGAAAATGTATCTGTACCCTGCATATCGCCCCTCGTTGGAGCATTCCGCACTGATTCTTCTCCATCCAAGATCCTCAGCTTGGTATATAGTGAGGGGCATTTTTTCAAAGCAATTCGAGGAGGCATTGGGAGGAAGGCAAAATGTAGCTGGAAAGTAAAACAATAATTAAAATAAAAAACATAAAAAATAAAAGCATTAAATATATTAAACTAGTATACAATAAGCAGCTATTAAATAGGATAATTGCATTATTCAATCAAATTGAATTCATATATTATACATTTTAAAGTACAAACAAGACCCACAACTATCCTAAAATTAATTATGTTTGATTATTATTAACAATAAAATATTTCACATCATATTAAGTCAACATTATGTTTGGTTTAGAAAAAAATGTGGCACATTCTCACTTGAGAGTTCACTAAAGTAAAATGGTTTTTGACATTCTGCATCATTCCCACCATCTGGATTCGGTGCACTCCCAAGGCAAGTTTCTTTTGCTTCTCCTTTTCCTGAAATATAAACAAAGATTTATTTTTAATGTACAAGATTTTAAGGTACATGATTCGTCTATTAAATATTTTGAAATTATTTACAATTTTTCATTTTTTGACCAAGTATCAAATTTAAGAATTACCGATTAGAGAGATTATGAAAAAACCCAGAAATATATTTTTCATTTTGAAGCTTTAATATTCATATGTCGTAAATTTGATCAATGAACAACCAGTCTTTAATTATAAGTTACAAGCGAATCTATATATTGATTGCTGATTTGCACACATGCACTAAAGAGTGTACGTGTGTAAAAAGTAGTACAAATCTTTAAAAATTTCAGTCATATTTTGGAATGAAGGTATTTCAAACATGTGCTCAATGAATCTTCTCAATACTAGTGGTGGCTGTTTCTTCCAGCATGACTTTGATGCTCCAAATTCCCAAAACAATGTCAATGAAACAGATTGAGATCCGTATTCCCCAGCATAAACAATTTAAACACATTGCAATATTCTTATTGCACACAATGGAATTTTTTGTATCACATAATTCCAATGATGTTGCACATTCAATTACATGCTTTAAGAGTGCAGTAGATATTATGTAGATTGTTGAAATTTTAATGTGTGATCATAATTTGCCATAATTATCCGGAATGCAGTATATCATAGTATAACTTATATATAAAATTTATTTCTTCCATGCTTCATGCTGTGTTTTTAATTTAAAAAAATTGCAAATTGAA
This sequence comes from Pogonognathellus longicornis, assembly GCA_034694085.1. Classification (NCBI taxonomy): domain Eukaryota; kingdom Metazoa; phylum Arthropoda; class Collembola; order Entomobryomorpha; family Tomoceridae; genus Pogonognathellus; species Pogonognathellus longicornis. Next base: position 1,935 of record JAQFYB010007104.1, read on the forward strand.
GGAGAAATTAAATATTTATCGTCCTAAATATGAACTTCTTGAGTATTCGTCATTTATTGAACGTAGTATTTCTATTACAATTATTGTGTGCTTTTATTTCACTCCAACAACTGACAACGTCTTAATGCAATAGCAAAAAATCTCCTAAAAATAAAACAGTAATTTACTATTTAGGTGCTGATAAAAAATCATTTATTTCCAAATATCTACTAAATATTGGTGTACAATGCAATTACAATTTTTTGCCAAGAAAAGAACAGCATTTCTTAACACAACACTCATGCCTATAATTAGTTGATGTAATAATGGTTTAAATAGCAAATCTTCATCGTTTAACTGTTGACAAAAAAAGTGATTGAACAGGCATTGCAAATATTTACTTAATAATTTTCAGATTCTTTCGAAGGGCATTTAAACTTTTGTGGTTCTCTTGTAAAGTACACGTGCATTGTTGTAAGGCCACATTGCTCAATAAAAGGCTTCACACACTTTGGACAGTTTTCTCCGTTCATTACAGTCTGAAATTGACAAAATTCAGATATATATAATATTTTACAATATTAATTAGACTCGTAAACTATGAACTACCTAGGTTAACATTAACATGACATTTATTTTGTTTCACCATCACAAAGAAATTTCATTAATATGTAATATGTAATAAAAGTTAAGTAGGTACATTAATTCGACTTGCAGATATTCGTTGTGTTGTAAAATTTTCGACTAAAGTAGTTTTAATAAACAATTTTTCCGTTATGAACCTTCGTTCGTTTTTAAACGTATAAAAAATTTAATACCAAACTTTATTCGTTATATCTCAATTTAAGTAAAATATTTTTGTGTTTAAACTAGATATACCTAGTTTAATTTATTATAATTCATTTTTGGTAGCTATTATTTGGATAAAACGAAACAGTAATAATAAACAACGTCATCGTAAACTACACATAATATATTAAAAAATACCAGAAGGGAAGTATATACGAATAAAAACAGTATTTAATTTCATGAATATTAAATTTATCTTTCATAATTTACCTTCACAGTATCAGCAGGTATATGCTCATAACGATATTTTGACGAAGTTGCGTTTCCAAACGCCATAAAGGCCAAGACGTTATTCCTACCGTAATGATCGTACAAAGGTGACCACGGTGGAACGGTTGCACAATTGTTGGAACTCCATTTCTTCATATTCTTAAAATTGTGGTAGCCTTCGGCGAAATTACCAATTACAGTATACAATTACAACAAAATTTTAGCTTGAGAATTAAATTATAATTATTAATGATTTATTTATTTTACCCATGGCATCTACACATTGAGCATTGTCCCAATATTTCTTTACAGCCATAGGTCGAAATGGTGGAATAAATTCCGTTGAAAGAGACGTGTCTCCGTTTTGCACCCAAATTCCTCTTCCTAACTCAGTGAGGTAGTTTCTCTGGTAGGGTATATTATATCTGAAACAAATAGATTCTACGACACAAACACAAAGTTGCACTTAATCTGTAATTTCTAGTATTTACATTTATTTTTAATTCATATTTTAATATTTTGTGTGGGCTTAAACCATGACGTAGTTAAATGTATTATAATATTTCCTTATAATAAAATTAAATATTAATTACTTGGATCTACGAAGTAAGCGGTCAATGTGTAATATTGTCGGCCTTTGTAATTATTCAGCAGGAAATAAGGAACTCGGTCAAAATTGTATTTGTAATCGTAACTTTCACAATGGGTCAATTCATTTTTAAGCATCTATAACAGAGTAAATTCATTTTGTGCATTATTAGTACTTTTACTAGAAAATTTTACCCTATGCTCAGCCCCGAAAATAGCACATTATCCAAAAACAATAAAGACAAACAAAATATGTTTTATTTTAGTAATTTAGGTAAATAGAATTATTTAGTATAAAAAATAAGGTGAAATTTTTTTCTAAATTTTCTGCAGAAATGGAAATTTGAAATTTCTTTTTTTCAAATTGTTTCTGTCCAATAAAAAAATTCTTGGTAAAAATAAATTGCAGATTTGTGAATATACTAAAATATTTTAATATGGCAAATAACATAATAATTAGTTCAAAATTATGTCAGTGTGATTGTAAATTTTATATAGCAAGACATTGCAAACGGACATTGCAAAAGGACATTGCAAAAATAAATTACGTGCGTTTAAATACATGCTATGCATATCATATAAAGATAAAATTAATAGTATGCTTACATTTGTTTGAATTCCAACAAGATTTCCATAAATATTATAAATCAGAGCCATAGAGTAGTCACCGTCAACTATATAAATTAATCCGTCATAGCGTCCATTGTTAAAACAATCCTTGCTGATTGAATACCATCCCCGTTTTTCCGCTTCCTGTTTAGTCATTGGCATTTGCTGAAAGCAGGACGGATATTGTTTAGCATCAGAGCACCACGTAGCTAAAAATCAAAGCAAAAGCTCAAAATATATTATTTGGCATTTACACATACAACTTTAAATTAAACTTTTTTGTCCAAATTTATTTTTTAAATGTAATGATGTTTTCTTAGGAAATGCCATTAATTTTTTTACTTACTTGATAATGTGTTCCATGATGAACTGTATTGAGATGAACTGTATTGAGATGAACTGTATTGAGATGGGCTGTATTGAGATGGACTGTATTGAGATGGGCTGTATTGAGATGGACTGTATTGAGATGGACTGTATTGAGATGAACTGTATTGAAATGGACTGTATTGAGTTCTAATATTATACTGCCCACGTCCCACGACATAATTAATTGCTCCGATTCCTATTGAGTATTTTACAGACCAATTAATACTTATTCCAAATATAATATGTCAAAAATTGAACGTTAAAATCAAATTAATGATACTCAAAAAATAAATTAACTAACCCGTTGCTAAAATAATGAGAATGAGCGTGTTAATAAAACGCAACTCCATAATTCTCTTTTGATGTCTTGAGAAATTTACACTTCAGTTTTTCTCTATTTTTGAATCATTAGTTATTATATTCTAGTTGTACGATGAATTAGTCTGCTGAACACGTTGTATAATAATTTAAGCGCCTAAAGAAAAGGATGGACACACCGAGTTATAGTTAATATAGGGCAATTCTTCGAGTAGTTCTAAAGTGTGTCAGCATGAATTTTAAAATGTGTCATGTCAATTTATTTATGAAGGAATGTCGTGTAAAAAATTCAGTCTTGTTAGCGCAATCATTAGGAATTATCATTAATCATTGTTCCATTTGTTCATATTTTGAGTTGTTGTTCTGTTCTAATTTTAAGTAGTTTGGTATGCAAGGTAGTATGAAAACAGCTACAATCTATATACACGCAAAACCTGAATTTTTTGAATATGTTGTCATTTGTAATAAATATAAGGAATTTGGAATGCCATTGCAATCAGTTTTTTGTTAGTACCTATTTTTTGGCTTCCGTTACACTAGGCGTATTTATGTATACTTATTGAATGCCAACATAGTGTATTAAAGAATGCTATTCAATTCATTCATTTCAGCAGGCGCGTACCCAGGGGGGGTGCACGTGCACCCCCCAGAATGGCCAAATATTAGGTTATTTTACCCAAAAAACAAAAAAAATCGCGCGTAGCGCGATTTTGATGTATTTTAAGTTGGTTTTTACCTAATTAATAACGCTATTATGGACTAAATTGTACTTAATATTCAATTTTGCTCTCCCAATATTTAATTTCTATATACAACCTTGCTGTGCACCCCCAGCTTATGATCCTGGATACGCGCCTGCATTTCAGTATTTATAACATGTAGGTGTTGCGATATTTAAATATTTGGCGCAGAATAGAGGCCTAGAGGTTAAAAATTAATCTTATTATTAGATCTTGTTATCACCAAAAATTATTTTTTTGTCGAAAATAATACTAGAATTTATGTCAAGCTCTTTCGATTTCTTTTTTCAGTTTGTTTAAAAAAATATAAATGCTAAACGTTTAAAACATTTTTTAAGGATAGAAGTTGATCTCCTTTTTAAATATTAGGTATTTATAAATGGCAGCTGTTTACAATAAAACGTTGCATGGAATGGACCTCTATTCTCATTGCAACAATGCCAGTGTTATTTTTATACACCACTGGGATTTTTTAAACAATTCTAATTAGGATTATCTATATTTCTTTGTGACCTAAATTTCTTAAAAAGAAAACATTAACAGTAAAACAGTAAACACATATTAGCCAGTTTTGTTATTGATAGACTCGAATTTTATTGAAACATTCATTTGATCTTCAACCGGCTCATTTGCATACCTGTTCAGAATTGTATTTTCATATCATCAATAATTGTCTCCGAGCATTGTTTAACTTGTAAGTAATGTTTCCTGTCTCATTCATTATTTCCAAACAAAACAACTCCAATTCCACAAAGGACTATGAAAAACAAAAATTATAAGCGAAAGAATGTCTGATATGTGCAACTTGTACAACTTAAATCAATTACCGATTTCATTGAGGGTAAATCTCGATTTTCTCAATTGGAATATGTTGCGTTGCAATTTTTTTGTTTGAATGTTCTAATTCCTAAAACATCCATTCTATTTTGCATGCTTAATGTAATAATGATTTATGAATGAATTAGTGTGTCACTAAATTGTGCTGTGATTCAAAATTACCATTGCGCGTTCTAACAAACATCATACCACAATATTACTACAAAACGATGATACCAAAATATTAATAAAATTTATTGATAGGTGCATCAAATGGTACACTTACATAAATCAATTTGTTATATGTCATTTTTGTCGTGTATTTTGGAATTGTCGATTTCATCAATACTCAATTTCATCAATATATTATGTTCATCTCATAATAATAAAGACCAACCAGAGATGGACAGATACAGAATATTTGTTAAAAAACTGTGCACACACTACTTGTAGGAATTTTAGAGTAATAATTCTGTTAAAGCTTAGCCATTAACGAATATGTGAGATTCTCATTTAAATGTAATGGCGAACATAAAAATTGTGGATACTGACCATAATCAGCAATAATCCTAACATTAGTAAACGGTTGTTTGCTATTTGTTTTTCTTTTCATAATTTTTTTCAAGGAAAATAATATCCGATGTCATTTCATTATGCCCCGAATATTTACTTTATATATACATTACATGCATATAATATAAACTACATACTTTAAGCAGTTCCTTTTGCTAAATTATGATAGCACATATTATGCATCCAATCAATCAATTATATTTACTGCAATATCTGGTGTACATATAATAGTTAAAGTAATAATAATTGAATGTGGATGTAAATTATCATTGTAACCGCAATTGAAGATATCATGTTGATATATTTGATTTTATTCACGAGTAATTACAAATTCTGCAGACTTTTATATCAATCTACTAAACTAATATTTGTAGATAGCCCACATTTAAATTTTAATACTACACTAAAAGAATTAATCGGCATAGTCAATAAATTTTCTGCTCATTTGAAAGAGGATTTTTTATCACATCGGGCATCTAAAGGCACTGGGATTGCGTGTAAGATAGACATGCATAGTTGTAAAACCACAATTAAGAATGGATGGTTTTACACACCTGGGACAAGTTTCTCCGCCCATAACCCACTGTACAAATACAAAATACAAATACAAAATATTCAAAAGTTAACACACAGTTGACTTTACTGCATTTATTGTAATGTGTTGTAGCTATTATAAAATAATTTTACCTCCACAATTCCGGCTTGAAGATACTCATATCGATTGTACTCTGATTGGGCTGTGCCAAAGACCATGAATATAAAACCTTGCATATTTCCGTAGAATTCCCTATCGTACAACACGCCCCACGGAGGAACTGTCGTACAATAATCCAGGCCCCATTCGTGTATGTTTTTAAAATTGTGGAAACCTTTTGAACAAAGCGATGAAAAATACTTATAATTTAGTGGAAAATTGATTTCAACAATTAAAGATTCGGAAAAAATTATTCGGTAGTTGTAGTATATTGGAAACCTACCCATTGCATCGACGCATCGTACTGAATTCCAATATTTTTGTTCTGCAGCTTCCCTAAATGTTGGAACAGACTCTTGATAAAAATCACACGCGTCACCGCTTTGTAGCCACAATCCATTTCCCATACCTTCATATTCGTACTCAGGAATAGTGCGGCCTTTGCCGCAAATAGTTTCTGTTGAAAAATAATTTTCATATTATAAATTTGTTGTAAAAATACATATGGCGAGTTATTAGTAGTACTACCAATGCAAAAAGTCACAAATTATGAAACTTGATGCTTAAAGAATTGAAACATTTTCCGAATAAAAATTAATAAACTCAAATACTATTTTTAACTGTATTTTTAAAATTGTCTGCTACAAAATGTTTCAGAATTTCAATGATTCTTTTAATTGTGTGTTGACAGGTACAAGAGATGCAATATCTTATATGTGATAAAATGTTTGAAAAGAATATAATTTTGTAAGAGAATTTACTTGGATCAACAATATATGCTGTCAATGTCAGGTAGTCCGTGCCGTTGTATCTGTTTAAGACGAAATATGGGACGCTGTGGAAATCGTAAAGATATCTGGGATGAGGGCACGATGTTAATTCCTCCAATGGCATCTATTTGAAACACAAATTATATTTTAGTGGGCAGTGTGTGTAAGTGCACAGTGATTAAGTTTCACATTATAAATATAGTGCAATGAATGGTTGTTGATTTTTTTGAATTATCAAAATAGAATTGATTGAGTTCATTATTATTGCATTTAAATAAATTATTGATTGAATAAAGTTAATTAAAACAACGCTAAAAAGTACGTTTGTTTGAATTCCAGCAATGTATCCGTAGTTGTCGTAAATAAGAGACATGGAGTAATCGTTCTGGTAAATGTATATGAATCCGCTATAGCGTCCATGGTTTGAACAGTCTTGACTGATGAGTCTCCATCCCTGTTTTTCTGCTTCATATGCAGTTTTAGGCATTTTCTGAAAGCAGAATTCAGATTGATTGTAAGGCGGAGGACACCATGTAACTAAATTTTCATAACAGAAATAAAAATAGAACATGATTTATACAACCAACAAAATATATTTCATATAATACATACTCACATACGTATTTCATTTAACAAACCATGGACAAAATATTTTTTTTAAACATATTATTATATTTTAAATGTGTACACATTTAAAAGTTTGGAATTTTGCACTTGAATGACTGAAACAATTTTTTGAGCCTTAGTAAAAAAATTGTTAATTTTTTTTTAAATCTACAACGTATTTATATAAGAACCACAATAGTGTTCTTGAAAAAACCGGAATGAAAATTTTTCATTACTTTAAAATATATTTTTGTACTTTAAAAAAAATCAAATACTTGCAAATAGGCTTTTGTATTTGACACGAAAATAGTTTGGCCATGTTAGTAGACTGTTGTTTAATTTTATGTAAATTTTTTACAAACTGTGCATCTCGTCCCAGAAAGGTTGGTAAGGTTCGTTGTCGTTGTAAAGAGCTTGGTCCGGTACCTCTCCTAGTAAATTTTTTATCAATTATAATCATTTAAATTAATTCAACTATTTTTTTAATTGTTTACATTCTGAACGAATTAATATTTTTGATATAGCCTTAATTTGTAGTACTTGTTTTTAACCTTTCAATCCCTTGATAAAAAGAAAAATTGACACCAAATTAAAAAACAGCGAGTAACCCATTGTATGAAAGTTTGATTATCTGTTACTAAACTTTAGTTTCACAATTGACGTTTCAGTACAGCAATTCAAAAATATCAACTTGCGTTCAATGAATCAATAAATAGCAGTATCGTCTTCAAAAGGTATGATTAAGTGCCCAACGTAACATTAAGCACATGTTTATACTAACTATCTTGAAAAATATATTGCAAAACAGTGCAATTATTTACAGGATTCAATTCAACGTTAAAAATTTACAGTGTCTGCAGAATGTGTAAGCTATTCTTCTAATTTATCAACACGTTATATAAAGCATAATCAGTCATGTATAACTATAAATAATAATAATTAAATATTGCATTTTTTACAAACTCATTAGAACATTATGCATATTCAGGATCAGGCGCGTACCCAGTGCTAATGGCAAATGTGTTTGCAATCTCAAAAAATAGTTTACTTTGTCATAAACTTTCGCACGGCGCGAGAACTTGATGCATTGTAAATTGGTTTGGACCTAATTCAAAGAGCGGTATGCAGCCAATTGTACAATCGATCATATTCGAATTTTGCTCTACCAATAATTGATTTCTGCAAAACACTTTGCTGTGCACCACTCAGCTGACGACCCTGGTACGTGCCTGTTCAGGATAGATTCTGATTCTGGACAGGGCAAACTCGCAAACGGTGTATATATTATAATAGAAATGTCGCAGCGCGAAAAATTTGCATAATTTTACAACAAAATCAAACAAAAATAAATAAAAATTAGCGCGTAGCGCGAATTTTTGACCATTTTATATACTTTTCAAGTAAAAATAGGATTTCGGGGAGAGGGCAAATGATAATTTTTTCGGCTTGGCCAGGAAACCAAAGTAAAAATAAAATTTTGATTGCGGTTTATACCAACACAATGTACTTGTGGGCAAAGTGATATCAAAATTTTTGTGATCACTATAATTTTGGTAAATTTCAATATTATCTAGGGTAAGTTGATGACCTGGCCCGGACAGTTCGTGGCCCGGCCAGGAGGAGCTTTCTCCCCGTACCTCCTCGTTCTTACGTCACTGCATCACAGTATTACAACTTTCCAGCTATATTAAGCTACGAATATCTATAACCCAGAATTTTCTATTTTCTCCGACCTCTGATCGACAAAAAAATAAATGTTGTTTGATCACAAAAAATCAAAAAGTTCACAAAAATTTGAAGTTTCCTTTAGGCCGATTTGCATTTTACAAAACCTCGAGCAAAATATAATGTTTATAATTTTAAACTCTTGAAAAATTGTTGCCCCTTGTGCAAACTCCAGAACCATCATTATGTTTATCGGTAGTTCGGAATATCAATAAACATAACGTTCTAATAAATCGGGTCCAATTGTACGTTCCTATATAACATGAATATATTACATGAATATTTAAACTGCAATAAGCTGTTTATGAGATTTATGTGTTATTCCCCATTATGTATAACATAAATCTTGACTAAGTCAGCAAAGAGCAGAGCCGTAACAGGCCTGTCTTCAGGGTTGCCAGATATACTTAAATCTTAAGTATTTTACTTAAATTTCACCCCATACTTAAAATACTTATAAGTA
>JAQFYB010007105.1:0-11238 GCA_034694085.1 Pogonognathellus longicornis
AAACTCATTTGGATAGTGATTTTCGCTTTTAATCAAACTCGTGAGGTCTCCGTAGCTTTGCTTGATATAAGTTTACTCCATCCTACATACTTACTACTCTGTCTTTCTTACACTTTTATTTTCTCCTGCTGCAGAGTATCTGTACAAGTAGCAAAATCACCGAGTGTCTGTGTGTGTGCTACCAAAAACAGAGTAAATCCTTTTTACACAAGCTTCACCTAGTAAAACCATGTCCGCATTCATACATGTATTTATACACGAGCTACATATATCTAACTATAACTAACAGTCTTGTAATATATCGCAATCCTATCGTATATAATCGTAGTATACGGTGAGTAAGAAGGTTAATAGCTACTCTGCACCCATTGCTTGTTCAGATTGTAATGTTCTTTTAGAATTCGCAGTAGTCGGATAGTTTTCATGTTAGTCCAGAAAGAGAGAGAGAGAAATTGCACTAAAATCTGAGGACCTGAGTAATACTACTGTGACTTGGATTAGATTTTCCCTCTTCAGCTCCTTTCTTCTCATCTCGTAATAACACGGAACTCTGTGTAATGATCTGATCTGCTCTGATTCCTTTCTTCTAAGGTTTTAGCTATCGCATATTTTTCCTACTGACTCGACACTTTTTTGTGTCAAGGTGTAATGACGTGTGTCTTTGTCTTTAGTCTTAACAAGACATTAAAATACTTCCGAAAACCACAGACTGACACATATTTTAAGTACCTGGCTTATTTTTATGAATCATTGTTTATTGTTCACTAAACCATTGTTAATAACCTATCTAGGTAGGTAAACCTTTATCTATATACACGCTAGCCAATTACATACATAGCACTTCATAAATGCGTATTCGTATTGTAATTGCAAAGATATTCAAAAATTAAATTATTTATTAGTACAATGCAACCGTCAAATAGATAGTAAGGGTAGGGCACGCCCACGGTATATAGGAACATTGGACAATGATCAGATTGCAATTTTTGATTTACTCGTATTGTAACTAAGAACGGATGTTTACAGTTTCCAACCTAACTATGTGTAATAGAATAGTTTATTGCAAATCACCTTTTTTCTTTCTACGTAGTTAGTAAGTTGACCGGAGGAAGCAAGGAAACAGTAATTCGAAATCGTAGGGAGAAGTAAATAGAAGTAAGAGTGCGAGGTTTTGGTACAAGGGGAGTGTCTTAATGGATGTTTGTAGGAAGAACGAGTTGACTGCTGTGGAGAGCACCAGAAGAAAAAGACTCCTGTAGGCTTGCAATGATTAGATGAAATGAGAATTGGGAATAAAATGGTGAAGTGAAAGTGAATGTCTATCGGAGTGGACTAGAATGAAAATCCAGTCATATTAAAGGAATCAGAAGTTGTTCTGACATTCTCTTCCTTCCTTCCCACTATTCTGTATATACTGCATATTGTATATACGGGTCGTACTTTTCTAACGCTGAAAACGTTGTTATGTTTAAGGGGAAAAGAAACTGGCTTGTATAAAGAGGGAGAGAGGGAGAGTGAAAGTATGTGCCAAGTATGTGGTCATAGTAGATTCCTTTTGTATTCATATTGCGATGTGTAATGCTGTAATGTAAAGTAATGCAATCGTACTCAACTGCTCCATTCTTGCTCTTAGACTCATGACCGTATCCAGAATTTCATTTCGGGAGAGGCTAAATCCTAAAAGGACGTACAAAAATGCCTTTTATCGAAGCAAACTTTGTGACAAAATTTGTGATAATTTAAACCAACATCAACATAAATACTATTGCGATGTTTTGCATTTTTATGGTAAAATTTAAAAAATTGGGATTTGGTAGAGGGGGCGGATATTTGCCTTACCTTCATGCAACCTAAATACAGCCTTGCTTAGACTGTACAACACGCATTCCTGCCCGTAATGATAGAAGACGATTTATATTGTATCAGGACTCTGGTCAATATATAAATACACAGCAACGAGAAAAAGTGTTTTCCATGTTTTCTCAGCCTTGCTTAACATACAGATGGACATTTACAGAAAGCTGTGTAGCACTATATGTGTGTATTAGGTGTTATGTACATACATCCATGTATCTAAGTAGTTGTAGTTGTTGGATATTTGGAATTCACGTCTACGAACCAGAATGAAGACAACGAATCTTTGTCTTATAGATTGTAGACATACACACAGTGTTGATATTGGTATAAAGCTGTGCTTAAGTACAAATAGATTCGATACAGCAATAATGGTAGAGCTATGCAGAGAGTAAAAAGGAAGTTGAGTTTAGACGTCACAGTTTAGTGAGAGGGAGAAAAGGAGAGGTGAGAAAAGCGAGGGAGGAAAGGAAAAGTATAATGGAGAAAAGAAAATCCATTGGGTTGGTTGGTGTGGATTTGCCTCGTTGTTTCTCACATGCCCGATTTTTATGGGAGAGTAACTTTTCCATTGCGGTCTGACAATGGGCTCCAAATTGGAACAAGGACTATAAAGGGGCTGCAAAATCTAAGCCTCATAAAGGAAACAACATCCTCCTTGCTCCTGCATCAAATACACTCATATGAGTCTGAGTGTATAGGAGTACGAGTGTGTGTAGTTATACCTTCCTTCTTATTCTGTCTGGACCACAAATACACAGAGAATGCACACACTCCTGTTGTTCTTGTGCTGTAACAATGTAGTATGTACATACACATATCCACTATTACCCACTATGTGCAAATACACTGGTAACAATGTACCAATACAAGTACTAGTGCGGTGCAATGTTTATAAAATTACATTCATTCAGATAATACAGCAGAAAGTACAATTGACAGGTGGTACACTTATGTATGAAATGCAAAAGCCAAAATCCGGAAAAATGTGAAAGTTAAATATGCATTACTTAGATAAAGACGTTGTATACTAAAATATGTTAGCCGGTTATTTTCTCGTATTGAGTTAATGATACAGGTGGAATATGTCTGCTGCATTAGAAGCTAAAACCAAATATAAAATTAGGAAATTTCAGTCCATTGCATTGTAAAGCAAAAGCACGTGTGTCTGTATGTATCGTATATGAATCTTACTTATGTCATAGTCATATATTTATAGGAATAAGTATTTTCCGTGAAATGAGAATAGAATGTTGTCATTTTGCAGTACAAAGAAATAAAGTGAGAAAAGTGTGAAGAGAAAAAAGCATAAAACCAAATCTGAGCAAGACTCTCTCGTTGCTTTCTTTGCAGTTCAAATCTTATCCGTGTGTATTGGATTGTATTGTAAAATGAAAGGAAGGGAAGTCATAGCTCTGTTTTTTCTTTTGTAGCTTGCATTTCTCTACGGTGTGCTTGTATTTGTTTTAGTTCGAAGCTCAACCTAACTACATATATCGAAAATATTCTTTGTTTCCTTTTTCTTTGAGTACCTAGTGTACATTTAGATCGTATGATCGTTTTTTCAAAGCATTCATTTCAATATCACTCGTTCCTAGTGTACTTCGTCCACTACTTTTTCTACTTCCACTGAGACTGAACAGAAATAAGGCACTAATAATTATTCTCTCTCTCTCTCTGACTCACTTCTTTTTCACGTTCACTCACACTCGTGACAAAGCAAAAATTCCCCAGAAGAAGCGTTGGACCATTGCCTTGCATTGTTAGTTATATGTATTAGGAGTAAGTACATACATCAGATCTGAAACCAAGACCATAACTAATGGATCCTGGATAGAGAGAAAGAATAAATACTTTATCCAGGACTGTGCACAATAACAATGTGAAAACTAACAATCAGCATACATACAGCACAGCTACTAATCCTTTCTTCAGTGTCTACTTCTACTTGAAATAGCAATCGCGAGGTGTTTTTGCTTTTACATTCGTTACGCAAGAATGAACCAAGGAATTACGATTTTCTACACTTATTCTTAGTTATTTACCCCTATCTTTTACAAGTGTGATTCGATATACACTATATACACTCACTATACAAGAATATAATCCAACATCCAACCAACCCGTAATAGTTTTCCACCACGAGTGTGTGGTTGGTTGGTGTATGTATGTATAGAAATAGCGTGTTGTTTGTATTATAGTCAGTCTTGGTGTTGGTGTTGGTTGGTGGGTGTAGTTTTTCATAGTTTCTTTTTGGATCTTAGAGTATGTTCTTGGAAAAGTTGAGTGGTTTAGTCTGGTAGAACGATTTTACTCTCTGTTGCTTTGTTCTGTGTTGTTTTCATGGTATACATCGTTAAGAATGAAAATACTCTTGGTATTATTACGCTCGAGTTTGTGGCTGTAGTTTTTCCTAAGTTTATTTTTCGTGGTGTATATATATTGTATGTATACCTACACAATAAAACACTGATAGTATTTATAATAGTGTCAGTAGGCATAGACATGTATAGAGAGACTTTGTATTATAATGTATGTATGTATACTATGTAGGGCAAGTTAAGCTGACTTGACTTGGAAGTAATAGTAGTTAGGACGATGAGAGAAAAGTATAAAGTACAACATTAAACCGAAAAGGAGAGTCTCGTTCATTTTCGTGTTACTTTCAGCAGAGCGTTGTGATTTGAGCTGTGTGAGGAAAAGAGAGCTCTCTGTGTGTGTAAGTCTTATTGAGTAGAGAAAGGAAAACGAGTTGCAAGAGAAAGATAAAGTAAAATCTGTAGAGAAATAAATTGAAACATTGCTACAAGCAGTGAATTAGTGCTCCTTTCTCATAGCATTTCACTACCTTGCTTTTTCCTGTGTTATTTTATATTGTGTAATGCCATGGTCCTACATAGCATGTGCTGGTGGTGCTGCATAGTTTGTGGTGTTCACGAGTCAACGTGAAACAGATACAGATAGCGTGTTTTTGTTGCTTTTGAGCTGAGCCTGTGTCCGTATTTCTAGAACAGTCTCTCAAGTACTGTGCTTACGTGTACTTGAGTCTATGAGCAAGTTTTATTGCATTTATCAGGTCAGTCGTGCTCCTACGTGGAGTATTCGAACATAAGGAAAGATCCTATATATCACAAGGTGGAGGTAATAATAGTCGTGTGTTTTATTATGTTACGCTAAGTATACATACGTTAAGTTCCCGTTAACTTCCTTGAGTAATGTATATTGAAAAGACCACAGGAATGCGAAAGTAATGTTTTAGCTGTACGCATCGGTTGACGTTTGGTTAGTCCCGGAGCTTAGATCGTTTGTTTTTGTACAATTAAGTGTAGCTCCTAGTTTTACAACGTGGCTATTATAGCCAGCATACTACTAGGTGGGAATATACATAAAGGTATTCTAAATGTAATGGGGAATATACTAAGAGTTCACACATTTATTGTACTTGTTCCTAATACATACGTGCGAGTCCTACTTCTCCATATCTTTTTATACCCTTCGTCTAGAGCCAAGTGCACTGGATCCTTTGTTGTGATTTATGTTACTTTATATAGCACGCCTACGTTTTGCTGTGAACATACCTATACGGACATTCTTGAACCAAGTTTTAAACAGGGGCGTAGAAACCCCTGGGGCAGTCGCCCCAGGGCGCCAGGGTCTAGGAAAATCAACCAATCCATCAACTTGATGGCTAAAATCGAAATTTTAGGATTACATGTGCCTATTATCAAGTGTTGCGCTAGAAATTTGACTAAAATCAAGTTGAAATGTATTAAATTCTCCCACAGCGGTAAAAGTTTCTTGACTTTTTGCATTTGAATTGAAGTTAGGGATTTCTGGGGTGGAAATCGCCCACTTATTCCTCTATATGCAACCTTGATGAAAATGTCTAATTCTTTGAGGTGCATTTGAACTACTTCGAACTTCTATAAACCCTACCTAAGGGTCTATTTTATTCTTTCTCCGAATCTACTTTGCGTTTCATTATTATAATGGTTTTTGTCACAGCGTCACTGAATATGAGTCAAGCTACGCCACTGGTTGTACAAGTAAAAACATTAATTTCTGTACAGGCACTATGAAAAATGCATAACTAAAAGTAGGTAATAAATAAAGATATACGTACCTAAGATGATTATACAAATATACGCTTGTTTTTAGTAGTGTGGAATTTTTGCTTGATCCTTTCCTGGCTGTGAATAAAATAGGTAGCGTAAGATAATGCTAGGACTTAGGTTTAGTGTGTATTTCTACAAAATATATTATATTTCGACTTAACCTTTTCGTCAGTTGTAAAGGGCAAGGTAAGAAAAGTTTGAAGTGTTTTTGCAGTCTAGGTTAATATGTTATCCACCAAAATGCTTTGCTGCTGGTACAGATGCTGGGTTTAGATTGAACAAAGCTGTTGTTGGTTTTGTCCATGTTATGCCTACTTGCTTAAAGTCATCGATCCCAGAATGTTCAATGTTATTCTCAACTCAAGTCAGTTCTTTTCGATAAGAAATTCTGGCTTTCCTCCGTGGCAGTTTGACAAAGTTCAAGTTGATTTGTGAACCAAAGTACAGCAAGCAAAATGTATTGCAGTTTTACAGCAGTATTCTACAAGACTCGTTTTCCTATATTATATATTTATACACCTAGGTAGGATCTATGTTATGTATTACAAGAGTACTATTGTAAGTATTTGCAAGGTCTGTGGTAGAATTCAATGTTCAGTGAACCAGGCAATGATCTACAGCTAGACAACACAACCAGAAAATTCAACACTCAAAGTTTAAGTCTTTTGCAGATTTTCTCTCTGTAAAATCCGATCGGGTAAAAACGAATTGGAGTTACCTTGTAGAGATTTGTGCATGGAGTATGGAGTTGAATAGTGTCAAGGGAAATACATGCAACACTAGTCAGACAGTCACTAGACTGTAAGAGTGACATGAAGGGATCAAAGATTACAGTTTCACAAGACTTGGCCAATCATATGCACTTTCAAGATTATCCATGAAGTGGCAAACATTATTATTATGCACCTTTCTCACTATAGTAATCCATTACTCAGTTACTTTATTTACAGTGTAGTATAGGTGTCCGATTTCGTCAATTAGTTTTTAGAAGTTATCTGTACCACACTATAAATACACTGTCTAGGTCATCTGCAGTATAAATTATGTAGTCAAGCATGTCTTACAACCTTCAAGTATTTCAAGTTACTTTGTTCTTGTCAATTTTAATGCTATCATGTGTGTAGTTTGCTCAGAAATTCGATTTGTCAGAGAAATACACGACAACAAACCTATCGAAAGAAAATGGTGCCTACAATGAATGTATTAAAAATGCAAAATTTAAAGGAAAAATTATTTAAAGCCCGAGAGTAATAAATAGATGCAATGAGTATATATTGTAAATAAATGTATTAGGTGTAGGTGCAGTAATGTTCATTGCCTTCATTGACTTATGGAATGTGAAATTATACATTTTTTCGTATAGGTGGTATGTATTTATTTGTTTGTAATATACAGAGTAATATAAACTAGGGTTCTCTGGTTGTTGTTTTAATCATCATTTGGATGAAGATGCTCAAAGGTGTATCTCTTTTAGGATTTTTTAGTCGGTCTTTTCCACTCTAGTTTTTTGTTCGTCATGCATGTCATTATAAGTAGTACTTATGAATATGCCTCTCTCGTTTTTCTTTTTGTTTCGTCTGAACGGGTAACAACTCGCTTGTAATGTCGCTTTTTGGGCCCGGGTTTTTATCCTTGTGTCGGTTGATGCTCTCCAGAGGTTTCCATCCTGGTTATGAATTAATGAGTCGCGTTTGAAGCGATGAGCACTACTACTGCAAGTAGTAGAAAAGTCTCCGACGCAATCATACCATGGTTTTGAAAATTACACTTTGTTTATATACCTTAACTCTACTACCCACCATGTTTGTGATACACTGCCTTTTAATACATAATCCTACTATACTATACACTTACTGGTAGCAACAGTGTATACTGTTATTGTTTGGTGTATTATGAATACTGCAAAATACAAAGACTGTGTATCTAGTACCTACCTACTACGCGTACACTGCATGCACACTCATTTTATACCTACTTTACTATATATTTTATACTTTATACCATATGTACTGTACAAATAGTAACAACTACAATATAACTGTGATAACCAGATCCAATATTACACACACGTATTCCCACTATGTATGGTATATTGTATTCTGTTTGTATTCGTCCTAGTATACACAATATAGGAATTCACCAGCTATTAATAAAGCGAATAGTTATACAAGTTACAAATGATGATGAAAAGCACGCGTATATATTGTTAAACATATACATAGGGTGAGAGAGTATGAATCAAGTTGCAGATTAGTAGTACGTAGCTTAAAGCATACAAATAGTCTTTGACTGCCGCCTGTATTCATATCGTACAAGTAAGTATAAGTAATACATGTCTCATTTATATGGAGGGAATTATTACACTGACTATACACACTACGTACTTCTACTACAGTCAACATATGAGTCGACTGATGCACAAAGCTGAACCAGAGCGTAACGAAAACTAAAAGTGAGAGTGTAGCTTTATACATTAGCTATGACTTCAACTATATTCGCTCAATAATACTTTCGTTGACTTTGAATTTAATCGGCCTGACTGTGTTTTAGTCTCTACTAGTATAGTAGTAGTACTAGTGGTAGTATGTAATGTAATGTAGCAGAGAGTCGTCTATACATAAGTACTAAATACTCGTACCACTTTTCTGTTCTAACATTGACAATAAGCTCAAGTGTAAAATGAGATGTATTTGTCTCATGTCTCTCTCTCTCCAATACACTATACACTAGTAGGTATACTATACATATTTCTATTTCTAGTATTCTGGTAGTTACATGTGTATTTTTCAATGGATTCATTTTAGTGTAGTTTAATGCTAATGGTTGCAGTGGAATGAAGCAGTAGCTCTACTAATCTTAAAAGGATGCGGACGGATAGTTTTTAGTAAAAGGGGGAAATGCATGCCGGAGGATTTGATGATGTTGATTCGGCTCAGTAAAGTCGTAATAAAACCATTAGACGTGATTATAAATTTATATATGTGAAGATAGTAGAACTAATTTTCATATAAATTTCCCTTTTTATAAAAAAGTAATGTATCTCCTCTCCATTATATTAATAAAGTTCGTAGGTAGGTAGTTAGTTATATCTTGGGAATGGGAATAGAGAAGGACGGAAATAAATGTTGAATATTATTAACCCTAATGTTGAAATGTACATTGTGCTTTTTACACGAGTTTCAGGACTATATAGGAGCATAGATAGGTACCTGCTGAATCTATACAGTAGAGATAATAGTAGATGTGGGTAGAGGTACTTTTCAGGAACACGTTTGCGGAAGATACAACTAATGGAATGGAAAAGACATAATATTTTATTCCATTAAGTACCTGTGAAACTAATGGGACTAAGGAATGACGTGGGTAGAGTGCATAGGTATTTTAGGACGGAAATATCTAGTTGACTTGCTAAAAATAAAGTAATGGCTAAAATGGCTTAGGTACAATAATCTATCTGCGTGTATAAGGAAGAAATAATATCATTCAGGAAAATATTGTAAGTTTCATTAAAAGAGACACTGATGCCACGTTATTATCAAATTATTCCGCTGAGTTGCTAAAATGAATAATTAATTGCCTTTTCTTGTTCGCAACAATGTTTATATGAAAGAAGACAACTTTTAGAGAATTAGGTAGCTAGTTACCTTACCTAGTACTTTTAATAAATTAATTACGATCCTATATGCTAGCGAAATACAGCTCAATTCTCAATGTGAGTTTTCTCAAGCCATCCAATAACGATTTTAATTCATATCTTGTGTTTCACTTAATCATTTAAAGGTTGAGTGAATGTTTCATTAGTGTCTGTGTCTAGTAGTCAGAAAGAATGCAATCTAAGTCGTTAGTTTAGTATGTGATGTTTATGTGTGGGTATAGTAATTTATTTGTTGTTACCTCGTTGTGTACTTAGTAATCAGTGATACTTATAGGTACCCAGGACAAAGGATATATAGGTACGAAGGTGTATTTTGTATATTTATTATTAAAAGTTTACTCTGTAGTAAGCTCATCTATTATTTATTAGGTACCTGTGTGACACAGGTTGTGACTATGTCCCCATATCCATAGTCCATGTATTATTAACACTAACTCTATAACTACTATCATTTCAAACCAATAAAAATGCACTCTTTTGTTGATAAAAAGATTATTCAGTTATTATCATTGCATTAATAAAACAAACATAATAAGCAGACATCACTAAGTAGTCTAGGCATATAATTATAGAGGCTAGACTTTTCAAGAATGCTCTACTGATTTCTTTTAAGGTCTTTTATAAGTATGTGAAAACGAAATTTATGTATTGCTTGTATGTAATCTACAGAAGAGATGTTTAGTCAATGGTAAATACTTGTTCTAACTTAT
Source organism: Pogonognathellus longicornis (assembly GCA_034694085.1). Lineage (NCBI taxonomy): Eukaryota > Metazoa > Arthropoda > Collembola > Entomobryomorpha > Tomoceridae > Pogonognathellus > Pogonognathellus longicornis. The sequence continues at coordinate 10,335 of JAQFYB010007105.1, forward strand.
AGAGATGTTAAACTCGTTACTTTTTGTTAGTTTATTTCAAGCCAATTAAATTGTACGTAGTACACTTTATACCTATTGTCATAGCCGTATTCAGGGGGCGAGCAGGGAGGCAATTGCCTCCCAGAAAATCTCAAAAAAGAGGTTGTTTTACCCTGAAAGAGCAAAAAATCACGAAATTATTCGCGCAATTTGGTGCACTTTAGATTGATTTTGGGCTAAATTTGCTCAAAATTTATTATTTAAATTATTAATAGTAATTCATTTAAATTATTGATACAAATGAACCTCATACTTTTCCCTCCCCGAAATCCATTTTTGGATACGGCCGTGCCTATTGTATATACTACATAGGTAGACTAGATTATTTTGTAATGCATATAATATTAATGGTACAAGTACTACTATGTACTACTGTGCTTTACGCTTCAGGTGTGCGTAATGCAAATGCATCTGTAGATTAAATTTTGTTATGAAACGGTTCCTGCACTAATACTGGTACACATATTAAATTTGTGCTTTAAGATTAAAGTTTCGTGTGTGTATGTAGGTACATAGAAGATTACGATACTTTCTGGTGCAGTGATAATAGGCGCTTTATATATAGGTGCTTAAATATAATTAAACGTAAACGTTACATATGGCAATAACACCGCAGTAATTGCGGAAGAAATATAAGGTACACATTTGAGTAATAATAATAATAATATTTTTCACACTAAATGCATCTAAGAGTAAACTAAGAATGTTGAAATGGATTATATTAGCCTTCGGCTACTTTTTGCAGATTATGTAATCAAGTGTTCCCTGACATGGCAAATGGCAATGTATAAATGTCGAAAAAACCAAAATGCTGATTGTATGTAGTCCTCATGTCTTGAAAAGTATAGGCAACGTAAATATAGAA
>JAQFYB010007106.1:0-11238 GCA_034694085.1 Pogonognathellus longicornis
ATATTTCAATTATTTCCACCAGTACGAGGATTTAGCATTTACCATTATTCCCTTACTCTGAGTTTTTTCTGAGTGTAGAACTACCATGCCTATGGGCTTTAAACTTTGTATATACATACAATACACTCAACTGAACTGTTCTTATTTTATTTGAGCATAATATATAAAGGAGCAACACCAGCTGTATAGAAACCGTCGATGAACATTTGAGATACAAGTTTTTCCATTAGTGTTCATCGCCTATTATCTAATCTGATCAGATCTCCCTATCTCTCACCTATCACCTTTTGATGTGGTAAATTCGACTGAGAAAATTATTGAGCATTTGAAACTGGTGATGAGATGGAAAGTAAATTCTATACATGAATGTAAACATCACTTGTTATTGTAGTTGTGCATGTTGTACATTGTGTTTGTAACTACCCCAGCCAGCCAACACATTATTTGTCTGCAAATAATTTGATGGTGAGTTTGTAATTGCCATAGAGGAATTAATTTGCGACTTGGTAAATGTCGAAGGTTAGTAGGTCGCATTCGTTAATTTATACTGTCGCTATGCATTATGCGTTTCATACTACACTGCAAGACATAAACCAACAACAATAACGCAAGTCTATAGCTCAAAATTGGCGTTTGGTTGTTCTTGTTACTTTGTTACATTATTATTTGCTGTAATAATTTCTTCACTTATTGACTGCAATAAATTAAATCGTGCCAATATGTTTCAAGACTACAACTCTGTTTACAGAATAAACCCATCACTGCCTTTGACAAGATAATGTATACAGATTGGATTAAATGTTAAGGTACACAGCAACGCAACGTAACGTGCAAAAGTATTCAACAACCCTTTCATTCAAATGCCAAATGTGCACTCATGTTGTAAACGAATAGTTTGCACGTTGGACTCAACTCAAGCCGTCTAGCCCTATACAACTTCTGGACTAAATTGAAAGTAGAGTAATACCTACATTACGTACTACATAGTTTGTTTACATTTTTCATTCTTTGTATACAATGAATTACTTTTAACTTCATAGCACTTATCTACGGTACATATATATACTAGAATGTAAAGTGCACAACCAAACCACATGACACAAAAACTCAAAAATGAAGTCGTTTAGATTGTATAAGTAAGTAATGTTCTTTTTTTGTTTATTTTAGTAGGTGCTCTTAACATAGGTACTCACTGCACAAATAATAGCTATAGAGTCACAATCACAAAGAAGAGACACCTCATCTTAATTTGTGCTGGTTAGCATTGGTCACACTTGAGAAGAATATTTAATGCAATGCATTGAAGATAGTACTTCAAAGACCGTGAGTGGGCGGATTCAACCCATTTAGCATTGAGTAAGAATTTGATGGAAAATGATTAACATGTTTACAAAAATTTATTTATTTGTTTGTATTCATAAGGAATAGATTGGATTACAACAACCATAATAATTTTTGTTTTATCACGATCAAGGTATGTACTTGCAAATCACAAATATGTACCTATGTCAAAAATATTTAGAAAAATTGCCAAAGTAGATATGCTATTTGTTTAAGGAATGCATTACTATTATAGTGTGAACATACCTAGGTATACATTCTTTGCATGTGAAATTGTGTGAAGTGACACGACATTTTGTTGTTCTTACAGCACAATTAAAGCGATTGAAGTGAAATAAGGCTAGTGGGTTCACTTTTGCTATTTAAACATGCACATTCAAACACCTTAATTACGCTATAGGCTATCATAGGTAGTGTGTAGTGATACCTACTTGTTAATTAACACAGACTGACTTTATTTTATGGCAGCCATTGCATGCAGCGAAGCAATAGTCTACCTATAGGATAGAAAGCTGAAAGCGGTGTAAATTCAATCATAAAGTGCATAATTGTCCACGCATGAATTTTTTTCTCAAGAGCCTTACACAGAATTTCCTTTCCTCGGTTAAAATGAAACGGATCTTAATCGGCATGCACATCTTGCTTGACATGATCGTAACGGGGGCAAAATATATACCCCACAATTCTTATCACGGTTTAATACACTTTTTGCTCTTGGTGTTACTAGTGTTGTTCCACAAATACCTATACTAGTAGCTAGTATCTCTATCTTTATTGTTGTACCTCACACTACGGTATTAAAGCGAGTTCAAACTCTGAATTGTGTTTTTATGTTGGGGTTACTTGTTATACTCTTGTAGTATACGGAAAAACATTACAATTCGTTGTGCTTAAGTTTGGCAAGGAAACTCAATGTACTTTATACTTACATTCATACATTTTTGCGAATTGTAGTAATAAATAAATGAACTGATCTGGCTTATTATTACGCTGACATCTAAAAAGGCTCCAAACTAGTGCAAATAATATTACAACGGAAACACTTTCACGACCTCAACTGCTTCAAGAAGGGGCAAGACACCCAAACAAAAGTCATAGACCTTAGTAATGTTTCTTTTGTTTTGAGTTTCTCGCATGACAATTTTACTACTCTCTTTTTGTCGTTGGAAACTCTGCACAGCATTAGAAATTGTCTCATCATTCCCATTTGCATTTACATCTAATGTAATAAAATGTCGCTTCGTCACACAACGACACAACCAAAGTTTCCCATTTACTTTTAGAGTAGGTAACCTATACTAATTGTATACCTACGTTCTACAGAACTACTTTGGAGTGTCACAAATAGAAAACATTAACGCTTCGTTAGTTTATTTAATAATTATACAGACATCTCGCCTTTCATACTGTACCTAAATAGATAAGCATTCACAAAGCCAAAAAGTAGATTGTCAAAAGGTACTGTTCTGTTGAACTTGTTTCTAAAAAGCTTCAATTTTAACACTGTATTGTCTTTGACCAAGTTCCTTTTCACTTACATCTGATAGCTTTCTGATAGTTCAATGTGACAGACCACTCCAGTTGTATTTAATTCAAAGAGAATATTTAGAAGAAACTGCGAGTAGAATAATTTAAACTTTGTTTACCTACATACACAACAATTAAAAGTAGACTTATAAAGTCATACATGCCCATATGGATTAGATTTAGATATAAGAAAAGGGATAGGTTAGTGTTAAGGCTAAGTACATTGTTACACTTTACTTTGATGTTTAGGCATATCCTTAGATAAGATTTTCATCCGCACACAGTTAATGGAACAACAGCACAACCAAAGCAAAGAGGATGAGCTGAAGCTACAATCGTAAAAGTAGAGGAGACTCTTTTGGAATAAATTATTTTTTAGTTGCATCTTGTTTTGCAACAAAAATCTGTAATTACACTCATTAAGATGTTCTCCATTCATATTTCGTTTGAAGTAAATTTATTGCTCTTTGAGTTATTGTAGTGAGATTTCTTAAATCGTAAATTATAGAGTTATCTGCATTGATGTATGTAGGTATTGGTAGTTTAAATAATCTAAATGGTTCACCTGTATGAAAAATAAATAATTTACAAAGAACTTTCTCTTGTTCAAATCGTAATAATTACTTATCTCAGGTTGCATCATATCCCAACTAAAAAAGTGTGTTCATAGTTAAGCTTCAAACATAATAAAATTCCGAGTATCATAAAATGTATGAAGTGGAAACGGTTTATACTTGCAATGCAATATTGTTCAAAGTGTATCTGACGCATAGTTTTACGTATGTAAGATTGCAATTATTCTTGGTTTACACAAACACTATTAAAAAGATCGTAAAGCAATGCGGCTGATTGAGTGTCTATGAAAGCACACAAACAAGGAACTGCTAATTTCTACAGTTATTTGTACAGAAGCTTTTTTGAAGTAATTTTTACAGACTTATGCAACCTGAATCAATGATTAATAGAGATCCAATCTACATATTTGCAGTTAGTCTAGTTTGATTTATTGTGGATTTCCTAGCACAATATTTATGGAAGTTGTCAAGTAAAATTTATCACTCAAGACCTGTAGACCTGTTTCAGACATTTTTAAATCAAATAAAATAAACACAAAAATCTTAATTACACTACATTAGTTATAATCTGCATTCCTATTGCTGATAGCTATCGATACACAAAATCAGAAAATCCCATTATACTAACACCGTCACACCCATTAATAACCTTATAGACTGCTGTTTCCACTTATAAGGCGTTAATTGCGGTTGCACTTAAATTTCAGTACATACCTATACTAGAAACTGGAGCAAAAATACAATATTTGCATACTAATAAAACTACAATCCCCTGATAATTGTATCTCTAGGCTGTGTAAAAATAAAAAGTTCAAAACATCTGAAATCTGTAGTGCAGAATGACATATGCTATGTACCTTATTAACTCTAAGATTGCAATAATTTGCATTGGAATCTAGAATCTCGTGTACAGGTCCTACAGGATAATAGGTGCATAGAAACAAGAATATTGAATATGCACACATAAGTTACTCTGATCGTTCGTTGGAAATGAAGTGTTGAGAGCGAAAATAAAAGACCAGTCATTGTATGCCAATATAGACAAGAGTGACAAAGCAGGCTTTAATTCTCTATCACACTTTCAACAAGTCACTGTGACACTGTGTCTGCCCAACCGTCCAAATTTGGCTAACTCACTTGATTCATATTGTCTTATTGGAAAAGCTTTACAATAAGAGAGCTTTAATTTAATACATAAATTACGGCCTTTGCAACTCAGCGTTGTATCTACCTATAAGTAACAGCAGGCATTTTTTGTCAGTCTGATTAAACACGACGTAGATCCGTACACTTTGGTGCAGGCAAATATCATTGTACTCTTGTACTCTTATAATACCTATGAATTCTACTGTAATTGTTATTCAATGAATTCCGTCGACCATTCAATTGACGAGTTGTGAAGCTCAAATTGCAAATGCAAACTTTCACCTATCATAGCCTTATAAATCAAATAATGTCTGTTTAAATATCAGTTACATTGCAAATGAACTTTCTATCTATCTGCAATTACATAGTACGCCAAACATTTTGCTTTGCGGATATTATTAACATCAATTAATGTAGTTCATTCACTGGAAGAAGTTATTGAGTAAGGATAGTTTCTGCGTATTAAGAACATTTATGGCACACTTTTATTACCCTGTCCATCCTTAAGATTTTATTTTCCACACAACAAACGTATGTTTAACACAGTATGTATATAGGCAAGTCATACAGCAGATGTGCAGATGAACTAAACAAAGCTGTGCGATATTAGTCGCTAACTAACACCATTTGAGCCCACAGCAGAATGAATTCAAACAGATATGTGTAGTACGTTGAAAGAAGATTTAGTGTCTGAGAATGCTAATGTTGAACAGATCCTACATATCATTGACAACTGTTATACTTCTATTGCACAGAAATATCATAATGTTATCTTCGACTCATTATAAATAGCATGTAGGTGTGTACATACAGTTAAAACTCAAATTTTTTGAGCCTATTATGTCAGTGGGATGGTTAATGGTAAAAGGAATACTTATAACCTTTCCCTTTATCCAAGTATGTCAATTTAATTGTTATACGCACGTTTAATAGTCTGAGCATCCGCATTGAATTTGTTTTGTGCTATCGGTACATAAACTGGGAAATTGATATCGCTTTTCCAAAAGATTAATTTGGAGGAGCCCATTTAGCGGCCTAAGTGACACTCCTTTGGCAATTAAACTGAAGTATACATAGCGTTTCCTTTCATGACAAACATTCTAATATTCGCACACGTACACACGTTGCGATAAAGCATTGTCCCGTGCACGATACAATGCACACAGAATTTCTTTGACCTTCATTCAACCGTCACGTCTTATTGATTACCGACTTTTTCTTTCAGTACAAAACTTTCATTTTAGTAATAATAGGCAATCCAGTAATCGTTTATGCCTTACCAAGTTACATGACTTATATATTGCATCTTCAAGGGTGCATATATTTCCTAAATGTTATTAATTCACATAATGTGAGTTAAATTGCCCCCATTGAAAGGTACAAAGCAATCATGATTGACTGAAATTTTTACAACTTCAAATGTAGAAAAAATTGGCCTGATGTGTTTAATAATCAGTATATGAATGTAAATACAGTTTTACCAATCTCCCTGTTAAATGTAGGTAGTAGTTGTTCAGAATTCTGGCATAGCTACTAAGCATTAAACTGCTTTAGACACATACTAGATCAATAATTAGAGAAAGAAATGAAATCCGCTTTACTATTATAATGGTCCTTATGGGTCAGTGACGGGTCGTGGCAATATTAAGTACTTACTTTAGGAAATACCACACATATGAAACCAAATTGGCAAACTTTGCCAAAATTACTTTACAATTAACAGTTATACTAAAATTCTAAATTGCGCTACAACAGCATTAGGGTTGTAAACTGCAATTAGTTGGAAATAGCGATTAATCATTACGAGTTTTTGTATTAGTTAATACTAGGTGCTCATGTAGCGCATTCCAAATTACTTTTATAGAAGCATATTTCACAATATACAGTGTACATGCAACTCTTGTCCGAAAAAGAAATAATATCCTCCAAATTACAGTTACAACTGTGGCTAACTAACTGGACAGACTTTTGCTTCGTTAGACTGATTGGTAAATATTTAGTAACCTATTTTATCTAATACTTACAGTTTACGGTTTATATACCAAGATAAAAGCGCATAGCGTTTACTTGTATTCAACCAGTCCAAGGATTACGATGTCTTAATTACGCTTTTCTTTTCGATAGAATTCAAAATCCTTTCCATGTGTAATGTAAACCATGCGCGTGGTCTACATACTTCTTTGTTAGTAAAATGCATCTATCGATCTATGCATATACTTAAACAGGTAACGTATCTTCGACTAGGTATGTACCTAGCGTTTTATTATACTTTACAATGTATGAAGTAGTGTAAGTAATTACTATATCAGTACAGAAGTTACGATAGTAAGTATAGTTCTATACCTTCAACTTCAACCTTACTATGAACTAGTGCGTAAGTGGTTTGCTGAACAAAGAGTTTTAGACTCATGCTGTCTGTTCAGTATCAAGTGAGCATCATGAAAAACAAAAGCAGAACTCGTAGAATCCTGTATTGATTAGCTTGAACACGAGTTGGGAAATCTACAGTGTTTTGGGTTCTAACGTGCAGATTCAGAATCAGATTACTGAGGATTAAATGCAGAGATGAGTTAGGAAATTGGTTGTTGGCATTGGTAGCTTGCTCTTTGACAAGCCGAGCCATTGTGTAGAAGATGATTACCTGATTGCTAAATAGCTTCCTGTAACTCTCCTAAATCATTCTACACACTAACTGTAAGATTTGCAATCTCACGGTTCCGCACTATTTTGTTTGCAATTCCAGATTGGAATTTACTAATTGCTTTCCCTATCAGACTCACTCAAATTAAATACCAAAACGAGATTCTTAGGCTACTACTTGTAGCTTCTAATGATTTTAAATCAGACATTTACAAACAAGCTGCTGTTTCCAATTTCTTTTAACCAAATACAATACCTACTTAAAACTTGCGTATTTAATGCAGAACACATAAAGAACGATTTTGTACAATACAATACCAATTTTAAATTTACGTGGTCTGGTTCCTTATAGATCCAAAAGGCTTTAGACGTAATTTGAATAAAATTGAAATATATTTTCAACTAAATTCTTGCGTAATTGTGATTTGGTTGGATTTGATGGTTGAAAACTCGAGCTATCGCTAAAATTTTATTTCACTTTTATTTGCCGTACAAGACAATTATTACGCATAAACAGTGGCGATAGCCTTTACCACCTGAAGAAAAATAAACCATCGACGAGTCTGTATACAATTTCTGTATAAAAATCATTTAAAATTATAAGAATAGTTATAAAGCGTTTATCGTCTAAAAGTACTAAAATCAAAGTAACCTTAAAATACACTCGCAAATGCCTCCCTCAAGCATTAAAAGGCAGTGAGGAATTATTTTAGCAATAATATAATGTCAATATTTTTTCTTGTGGTTTTTGAACACTGTATCTATGTAAGTCATGTAGCTGTGTAGTCATGCCGTTGTAAATGAGACAAGTAGGTGTCCGATGTGTCTAATCCTTTAAAATAAAAAACTAGTTGTCACGCAAAAACATTACTCACTTGTTCGTCATTCTACTATGCGAATCCTCTACAGTTGCTGTACACCTGACTCAAAAGACCAACATTCTTTACTCTGCCCATTAGCACCAATCCTCAATGATCGTTTCACTCAGTCACCAACCACAGTCATAACAGTCTTACTAAAATATTCAGCACACACAAGACTTTTGCTGTTTATGAACAAAAACTGTGTACAATCTTTTCATTTGCATTCGTGTCTGCATCTGTTCGCAGTTCAAGTTTCTACACTACTATTATAGGTAGCTAAGAGCTTACGGTGTTTTAATAATAGGCTGTGTAATTGTTGGCACAACCTTCTGTAATGATACAGTCCGGGTATGTACTATGCACCTTGTAAGGAAACGTAGGACATACATACCTTTCTTTGTATAAAGCTCCTCATTATTATATTACAAAAACAAAAACACAAGACAAACCTTCTCTCTATCTCTATCTCTTTCATCCCAATCCCAAGTAGTAGGTGTAACATGTAACGAACGACACACCAGCAAAAGTGCAATAATTTTGCACGGTAGTCAGGACGTCGTGTCAGTTGCAGTTATTCTACATTTTAACGCAGCGACTACCCTCCTGACAATTCGAAAACATTCTGAATATTCTCTGCTCTCATATCTGTCAACAATCACAAGACTTTTCAAAAAAGTCTGCCTGAGACATCCCACATAAAAATTGTTAAAATAGACACACCTTATATTCAGATGTACATACATAATCATAATGATACGCATTGAATTTTTACAGACTGTTGTGTTGATGCTATCCTTGTGCTACAACAGAATTCTTCTTTTCTGAGCAAGGCAACTATGATATATATACATTTCAAATACTGTACCTATTACTACACACTCTCTTCAATACACGTGTAAAAGCAATATCTCGCCTACAGCATACTTGCAGCTTTAAATGACATTGCATTTGTTAATATTAATTATTATTCTAAGTATTCTGTGACAATGCAATATAATAACGGGATCGCTTTGATAGTGGACTAACCACACACAGTAATAGTATTTAGGTGGAAAAGGGTGACCCCAGAAGCGCTTGATGATAGACACCATGCATAAACCTACGCTTAGCTCATATACGTTGTAAAAATTTGCATGCCACCCACACACGTCGACATACTTCATACATTCATCATAATACGACATTCGACCTGTAATCGCTACTCAACAATTTATTTTATTGCTATCATCTAGCATCTCCATCACCCATTGTATACAATAAATATAGGACGAATCATTATTACTAAAGTGTGTCTCGTGTACACACTACAAACACTAATACATAAATTCACTTAATATCTCGGGCAACTACCTACTCAAAATAAGATGGCTAATACAAGTATTTATGCCTAGGTATTTGAACTCAAGCGAAACGAAGTGTGGGTAAAAATGTGATTAAAAAACGCATAATGAAAAGTATCATCATCATTTTTTAACACTTGAATTCCAAAAGACAATATAAGTATATGGAGTGCACCCCAGAGTGTCCCACAACGACCTTTGCCATCCTCCCAAGTCACGTCGCCGAATTTTCGCGGATTTCGCCCTTATAAGATTAATTACTGTTATTGTACATGAGTTGCATACAAAATGCATTGCATTTCCTTTTTAAAACAACTGTGAAAGAAATTGTTGAACAGATTCCTTCAGCAAGAGACACTTACAGATAAAAAGAATGGTAAAATTATGCACACAGAAATTATGGACTGTCCTTATATGGTGGACGAAATTAATGCAATACAATGTGTGAGTAATAAACATATCTCTGCTTGGAATTTCTACTCTACAGTCGAATATTGAATTCAAATGGGTCACATTATGATTAGGTTTGAGGTGTAGACTAATTGTAAGTAGTGTGTATTCTGCACTGGACGAAAAGAGAACAGAGCGGAACAATTAATAATAGTGAAGCTCTAAAACTAATAAATTAGGATCCAACCAGTATACAGTCAAGTGAGACAGAAGGATGGGCCTTTATTGTAATAGCAAATGCATACGAGAAGACTAGACACTTAATCCAATCCAAATATTGAAACACATCAGCGTAGCAAGCATCACGCAAAGAAAAAGATGTTCATTACCTTTTACCTATTGAATCGCATGTGAAATACAATACTATCACATAACTAATGCATAACTACGTCTGCGACGACAGGATGGGAAAAGATTGGATGGGAAGTTGCACAAAGGTGTTCTCTTCCTTTATTACAAAAGTAGTGCTGCGTATACAATGCTATATAATAATATTCGTAAACACCCTATTCGTGTTTCTGCGTATTTGAGTACAAATTATAAAGTATGAAGAGGAAGCTCCATTCACATCTTACCATTTGTAGTATAAATAAAAACTACATTTTATATAGTGTGTATTAGACAGGTATGCACTTATGAATTTAATAATACGAGGAAATATACAATACAAAACTATGAATTGGAATGGAAACGATATTATTTGCTATAGAAAACAATGCGACATACAATACTGTAATCATTTCTACTCTTTCGACTCACTTAAAGACGTGACTAGAACTATTTTGCGCTTTGTCTTCGTCTCAAGTCATTAGCAGTGAATGAAAACAATTTTTACACTCGTAAGTTTATTATGTTGCAGGAAGGAAGCTGACTGAAGAATGAAGAGCACCACATCCTACGCACTTCAGCTTCAAAATTGAGTTTATGATTGTTGACTGCTGGTGTAAACTGGGTATGTAGTTTACAAAACCATATTAAAACGCGCACAAATAAAATCATTAGTTAAAAGTAGTATTTACTGTACCATGTTTAATAGGCATCTATAGATGTGTGTGTAGGTACTGTACGTATATAAGTCGTACCTATAGATATGAAGATAATATTTAAGATGGGGGTTTTAATTATTAGTGAGAACAAAAAACTTGTTTTGATCAAATCTGAAATGCATATAACCTTCATTTCATACCTATACTATACTAACTTTTTTATAATCTTTATTATTAGAGTTGAATAAAAATCATCATTTTATTCTGCAACTATCTGTATTACATCAGGTTGCATTAGTGCTGATTATCGATGTATCGATAAGCGTTTATCGGTTCGATGATCTATCGATACGATGAGCTATCGATACGA
>JAQFYB010007107.1:0-11236 GCA_034694085.1 Pogonognathellus longicornis
CTTTCCCGATTCAACTTTTAAGCAGTGATTTCAGGCTTAATTTGCAACCTTGGAGATAAATGGAGTGGACCCTTAATAGTCGATATGTTGGGGTTGAAAAAAGACGACCTAATCAACGTCTCTATAGACTTTAAATTTTGTCAAACAAAGTTATAAGCTTATTGTCGTAATATGTAGGTAGCTCCCAGCTCTGTCTCTTGAAATTACTCGTCATTCAGAAACAAAGATGATGCAATTCTTCATTCTTTGAAATGCCATTATAGCTATTATACGTTTGTCGGGTTTCTTCATTCCTCTTGAAGATGACTTTTATTATAAATAGGTACTGTATGTAATCTTGATCATCACCACTGTTTGCACTGCATATATCTATGTCTTACTATTGTGTGTACAAGCACCACGCAATCCTTTGACAATAATGCAATTTGTGTAAAAGTCTTTTAATTCGGTTATTCAATTACAGAGCGTATTGTTCCGAGTGGAAACTCACCCGATTTACTCGACATACACTCAGTGCGTGACCTTGTGGCTGGGCGAGACAGCGGAAATACTGAACACCGCTTTTTCTTTAGCTTTAATATACTTTATCCCTTTGGGAACCATTATCTTCTCCTACGGCAGTATTTTAGCAGTCCTTTGTCGTCGCACCATGCATTCTGCCTCCTCCAGTGCAAGAAGCACACGGAGTGACATTGTTCCAGGAAGTTGTCAGCAGCAAAGGACCCGAAATCATTTTCGAGGAGCTCTTCTCCAGTATCCTCATTCCCCTAAACACACTTTTGAAAGTAGAGGTAAGAGGATAATGTTTTAGTTATTTCATGCTGCGCAAATCCCATTAAAGGTCACCAAACCCTGCAGAATCAGAATTTAAAAATACCTTTAACATTAAAATTTCATGTTACGTAAGTTTATTAATGTCGACGTAAACTACAATATTATATATTCTCTTGAGAGCATGGGAGAAATAATAATATGGTGCTAAGTGCACTTGACAGTTAGAAGGAAAATCCTGAGATTTGAGATCCGGACTCACCGTAAACTAGGAGATATGTTTGTGGGTTAATGGCAATGGTTTCCATCAGTTAAACTTCTCCACAACACTTTCATTTCTACAAAATAGTTGAACTTATATTGCGTATGGAATCAGAAAACATCAAAGTGGAAAGATGGGGAAGCTCATTACGCATTGTTCATATTTTAATAATTGATCTGATAATTTAATTAATTTAATTCCTATTAGTGCTGTTAATTGGTTTCGAGGAGTTAGGAGTGAGGATTAAGTATAGGATATTACAACTGCCCCATATTGTGATTTTAGAATGCATGCATGTGGCGGAGAAAATGGTATTAAGCAATGCATTTTGAGAGCTTTCTGTAGGATTTGTCTCATCTTCAAAACCTGAGTCTCTCTTGAACGAATGAATTACTTGTTCAGAAGGATTATACAAATTATGAGTCTCTATGTGAAGTTCAGGAAACTTCCACATAAAGGCAAACATGATTATTAAGCTTAAATTTTGCCTGGGATGTAAAACCACTTTCAGAATGTCTGTTTTATGGAAATGGATTTGTTTTGTTTTGTTTATAGGGCCAAATCAAATGGAAATATATAACTATGAAATGTGCATCAATTATTTTCCACATATTTCCTTGTGACATATTTATAGAGGTCTAACATGACCAAGAATGTGCGGCAGGGCCCTAGGTCAAGTGCCCGAAATCTCAAAAAAGAGGTACTTTAGACCTAGCGATTTAGAGCATTTATGTGACACACAAGTGCCCTAAATCGCTAAATTTTTCGTGCCACGCGTGAATTTTATACTTTTAGGTTGATTTTGGTTCAGTTTAGCTAAAAACTGTCATTTATAACATTTTTACCTTGGTGCCCCCCCTCCCCCCGAAACCAAATCCTGGATACGGCCTTGAACTTGACAATGAAATTCTTAGCTACTCTAACCTATTTTTGGGGGATGATGAGGACTAAAATCTTGAAAATGAAATGAAACGAAATTCCACAGTGAGGAATTTCGCCTTGCAGTGCTAGAAGCAAAGATGACCTTTATTCACCGAATAATTCCATATTTACATATACAATGATGCAAGGCTGTATTTAGCCCCCCCGAAATCGAAAAAAATAGGTTATTTTACCAAAAAGGTGCAAAAAATCGCAAAAATTCGCACAACAAACAACAAAAATTCGCGCTACGCGCCAATTCGATGCATTTTAGACTGATTTTAGAAAATAGCTCAAATTTTTCGCGCTTTGCGCGATAACACACAATTGTGCATCATTTGGTATTTTGCCCTTCCGAAATGGAATCCTAGATACAGCCTTGCAATGATGCAAATAAATAATATTCAAAATACGAAAATATATAATACTCACCAAGAACATGTGAGTTAATGAAATTAATGATTTATATGAGTTAGAATGGAATTAGCAAGCAATATTAGTTGTTAATTACCTACCCTTAATCCTACTTTACTTACATGATTTAATAACGATGCAATATAATATATTTTACAGATAGACCTGAGGCTTTTCTTTGTCGAAATGCTACATCGCTAGTGGCGAGGGCAAAACGAAGAACAATGAAATTATCCGTTGTAATTGTCACAGCCTTTATAATTTGTTGGACCCCATACTCCATCATTACATTATGGTTAGAGCTTTTGTTTTATTTTTAAGGTCCTTTTTAACACAAAAATAAACCACTCATAGATTTTTGGAAATTATACATAACTACTCCTACAATAATTCATTTATATGAAAGAAATGGAAAATGTGTAAAAAATGTTTTCCCTATTATTAATTGATGCAAACTAGCATTTTTTTCAATTCTTCTGAAAAGTGGCGAGAGAAATTTTAATAATTTTTTGTGTTGCCATTTGAGTGTGCTCTAAAAATTTAAGATAATTTGACGAACTATTATGCAACATTAAATATGTGTAAAAGTATAAAATATTAGCAATTTTTAATAATAATTATGGAAAAATGGAAGCCAAAAAAATTACCACAATTTTTACTTAAGCTTACCCGAGTATTTTGGAGACTTTCAACTTTTAAACATATTTGAGCATGAATATATTTTTGCATGGATCAGTTTTAAACTATTTTTTCGGAAACGCTTAGTTTGAATAAAAATCTAATTTTTTAACCAATAGGGCATTTAATCGATTGAAATTTCATTTGTGAATGCATTTTATAACAGGCACATTATTGACAGAAAATCTGCAGAGAAAATTGATGTTCGAGTTCAAGACGCCCTGTTTATTTTCGGGTGTGCCAATTGTTGCATCAATTCGTTGCTTTACGGTTGTTTCCAGCAAAGGCGACCCAGTAGGGCACAGCAGAGCACAACATTGGGTTATCAACCTTCCATCTCAACCGTCACTGCTGCAAATACTCATTATTGTAGAAAAAATATAATAAAAAACTGCAACTTCTTGACTACAGTCGAAGTCCCTAGAGTAGAAACGCATTTCTAATAAAACAATGAATTGAATGAATTGAAGTAATAGCTGGTGATATAATAAGAATTAAATTCTACAAAAATAAGTCAATATGGAAAAAATTCTTGTCAACACAAAATATGCATAATCCGACCGAATATCGTCATTCCTAATGTTTGAAGTCTTAAAATTATTATATGTATGGGAGATAAAATAGGAAACAGGTTGAAAAAATTGAATTTTTGAATAAAAATATCGGGAATAGAGTATCCTTAAATAAACTAGCAACTACCTTGCTTAGCGTGGTATGTTTCTAGATAAACATGGCGACTACAGTATAGTACATTATAGGAACTCGCCATGCCATGCACTGTCTAGTGTCTACCATATAAAATTTTTGAAGGAAAAGGTATGATGCAGGATATGATGTGTGAAATATATTTATATTGAATACATTAGATATCAGTGCTTCGATTGATGACAGTTTTAGTAAATTCTAAATATGTTATCTAGTTTAAATAAATAAATTACTAAAAAAATAAAGACGCGCATTATTTGGATTTGAAAATCGTACCTACAATTTCCTTGAGTTATTTGAGTAATTTGATTATTTAAGCCAGATAACACATACTTAGTTACAGTTACAGCGTAAGAGCCACTTGCAAATCCTACCTATTTTTCTTTAAAAACTTTATAATATGGTAGACAGTGGCGAGTTCCTATGGTGTACTATACTGTAGTGTGTAGTCCCCACTCCCCACATGCTATAGAACGTTTCGGCAATTTCACTAATCATTAGTAGGCTTAAAAATTATTGTAAGTTGTACGGATTTTTTTCTAGGAATTCTATGTATTATGTATATGAAAGCATTAAGTTGCTCAAACATCAAAATGTACAAACAATCGTTTGAAACGTGAAAAGTAATTCCCAGAGTTGAGTTTTTTACTTTGAAGTTCCTTTTGAAAGTTTAGATATTCTTATAATAGAATTATAACTTTTACATATTATACCTAATTTAATGTGTATAATGTGTACATGTGTGTGTGTGTGTGTGTGACCTTTTTAAACGTATGACAAATAAGTTAAGGAGAAATCTAGAAAATGATAGTATGAAAGTTAATTATAACAATATTATACCTACCTATGTCACCCTATGTCATACCTTGTGAGTTGTGACATGTATTAAAGTTTTAAATGATAGTGATGTATGCGATGTACGAAATAAGTTATCCATAATGACAATAAGTTCCAGCTACTTTGGCAAATATTTAGTTTATTTCACTATACGTACAGAATCTAGAAACAAGCAGAATGTTCTTTACTTTTTTTCTCATCCGATTATATTCATGCTAATAAATACCGTAATACTAATACCCACTAACTGCCAGTTTCCACGTGCCATATTTATTTGGATGTCTATACAGCATAATGTACATTTCTGATGCCCGTAATTTTACTACAGTTGACAAGTTGTCATTATTTGGTTACTAATTTTGTAAGGTGGATTTTGTAATATTTAGATATCTGGCTAACTTGTCAACTATTACAATATTATGTCATACTATTCCTTTAAGTGTAATTACTACTCTCTTCGTTAGAAGATATTCAGTTGGTTGCCTAATTGTAGTGTTTTTGTCATTCTTGTCCTTGATGGTATTACAGTCCCTTTCATAACCTGCAAAGGTACAATATTAACACACCAACCATTATTACCATCGCTATCGGTGGTAATCGATTCTATTGCACATTGCATTGCACATTGTCCAAATTGCGGAATGCCCCCGACTCCCCACAATATAAAGGTACAGTTCGTTACGTTCTTAGAATAAAATTGACCACGTCGGTTTATTGGAGCTGCTTTAAACTAGCAGAAAAAATTTTAATTGGAAAAATGCATGAACTTGAAATTATTAGCTAGCTTCAACTTTAATACTTTTGTAAACCAAGCATTGCTTGTTTTTCTCCCAAATGTTTAAAAAGGCTATTAAATAAAAGTAAAAGCATCGGAAAAGTTTTAAGGGAAGATGTTGAAATTCTATGGAGCATTAATGACGTCAGAGTTAATCCCACAAAGTAAAATAATATTTACATGTAGATATTTAGATGAATAAATGAACAGCACTGATAAAACTGGGTGCTGGATTTATTTGTAAACATGAGGATGTCTCATCGATCTTAGATGGTTGTTGTATCTCAGTATGCGTGGCTGAAAGCGAAAATAGTTTTCTAGGTTTTGCAGGAAATGATAAAAAGATTTATCATCCGTTGGAGGGTTAACGTTGAGTGCAGTTCCAGTTCCGGAGAAAGAGTTGGATATTGGCTCATCTTTCGGGGTCTCCTGCAGTTCAGCGGTCCACGGATTATTCCTCACGTAAAATCCCTAAAGATACAAAACAAACTTCAATTTCTGTTCACGTATCTCTTTACTTTCTTACCATTCGGATCAATTTTTGGTGGAGTATATCCTCTCCGAATATTTTAATCCAGTCATCATTTCCATTCTAGTTGCATAATCTGTAGATGAATCTATGAGTTAATATTATGGTTATAAACTGTAGTTACCCTGTTTGCCTTTTTGTCCTGAGATGAGCGCAGATTGGGGTCATAGTCATTGTTCCGTCCTCCACCTTCTTCATCATTAGCGAATTCCCCTCTAACCCATGATCTTGCAAAAGTTAACTAAGAGAATTTTTTATTAGCTTTTGTTTGCACACAAGCACATGCAGATATTTGATTTTTCAAGTGATGCATTCAATGTAAATATCTTATAATTAGGAAATACATAAAAGTTTCCTTCAATGTAACATTGTAACAATTTAGATTCAATCTACAGTTTTCGCTTTACTGCACTTTAAGATTTATTTCGTTGCACACATAAGCAGTGGCGTATTTAGCGACTGGGTTCCGGGGCCTGGGCCCCACCCAGATTTTTGGAAAGTACACATAAATATAATATACCTTCATGTTATAATGTACTATGAATTTTTAATGAATAGCACTAGCGTTATAATAAATATAAACCAACTTCATTTTAGTGATTTCTAAATTTCATTATCTAAAGAAATAATATTTAATATGGGCCCCATCCATTCCAAAATTCTAGATACGCCACTGCACATAAGTTTACAGAAACTTTCAATTTTTGCACATCAAAGTAAAACGAATTAATTAAAAGTCTCATAAGCATGCAGTGAGCGGATAAGCAGGCAAACTCATGTTCATTGCTCTTGATTAGGACTAGGATATAATATGGATATATGCACAGTCCGGATCCTCCCGCTTTAGTTCAGACCAAGCTTTAATACGAAGTCTTATTTTGTTTATTTTTGCATAGTTTCAACTTTTTGGTTTTTAGTGCATATTTCGTCATTTTTAAGCTTTTAATGCAATATGTTGCCCCCTATATTCTTCGGATTTTTAATTACCTAAGCAAATATAGCTTTAGTAGTGGGATAGATAATTTAATTTTTGATTAAAGATTACATTTATTTCTGGCATTGCCAGACAGCCATATTGCCATATATCGCACTGGCGTAGTAGTGGTTTTAACTCTCAAGGAGAAAGGATCTGAAACAGATTTATTCCACCACAAGTGTATCAGCATGCTATAAAATATGAGCATACGATTGGCATTGAATACCTTCTTCTTGGTGAAATAAAATGAAAAGGAACTGCACTGTAGAATGAACCTTTTTGTGAAATAGAGCTGTCTATATAAATAATCGATGTTGTTAACTTATTACGAAAGCTCATATTTTTTAGGTCAGTTTCAACGTACCTAAACAATACGTTGGTCAGTTTATTAGTTAAGACTGTTTTTAAATTTAATCAAACGTGTCAACATATATATACATACCTCCTTTTGTTTTATCACCATTTTTTGGCTAATCCACCCACACTTGACTCTCCCTCCATTCACCATTTCACTACTCTTTCGATCGACCCATTCTCCAGTTTAATCATTCATTCATATTCCAAATTCCAAATGTTCTTTTTTCCCCATCGCCCACTGTATTTCTATTTTTCAATTTAACTCTCCCGATCAGGCACGTAGCCAGAATTACGAGTTACGGGGTGTACGGAAAGGTTCTACATGTGGGGTGAAATGTACATGGGGTGAAATCTCAATGTGGTATAAATGATTCTATAATTAATTGCATTAATTGGGTCGCAAAAAATGTAAAAGTGAAATCCACAAAATTACATCCCATGAAATTTTTTTGGTATTTTAAACTTTTATGACCAGATGAATAATTAATTCTTGGGGGGTTCACACGGGTGCACCCCCTGGCTAAGGGGCTCCAGATCTTATCTTTGCTTCACCAATTTTTCTCACATTTTTCCTTGGTACACTCCTTTATTCACTTACTTTTCATAAACCTCTAATTTCTCTCGCTGTATAGTTATTATTTATTAAAGATTACGATATTACCAGAATTTTAATTGTGGTAAAAAATGACATTTTTTGATTTACAAACCTAAAACAGGTAGAGTGAAAGATTAACTAATTAGAAATGCTTTTAACTGAATAGATTTTACCTGCTGAGTGGTGAACTTCAGTTGAATAAGAACTACAAGAACACACAAAACTTTCCTCAGAAAAACTTTCATAGTGATAGTATCCAACTGTTTGATGCGACCAGAGAAATAAGTAAAAGAGAAAAGTATTTGAGTTTTCAAAGTTGAAAGTTAAAAATATTCAGAGAAAAATAAAATCATCAGATAAAAGCAAATGGGGCGAGGAAAGATTGAATGTTACAACAACAGCAACTACACCAAAGTACAGAGAAAGTAAAATGGGGTCTCTGTATTTATATACATTTCGAAACCCACAAAGTACTTAATAAAAAAGAGATAAAAAAGTATAAAAGTCTTGTGGGTGGAATAAATTTGATACTATATGCGGCTTGAATCCTCGCTTTCCATTAGCGTGTTTACAGGTGTATCGGGGTTGCCAGAGACATTTTCTGCGAAATGTACCTGTATAGATGCCATATTTATTTAGGAGGAAAGTAATTGATTCAAATTTATGCAGCATAAAAACACTATTATAGAATTCTAGATATAATAAATAAGACTATTATTAGCCGCCATTACAGAAATCATTGTTTCGAGATAAAAAATCAAACATAAGTTCGACTATTAAGTCACCATTAAGTCCGACGATTTTTAAAAGATAAAATCAGGTCGGTACTGGACAAGTCAAATTAATTAAGTAAAAACCAGTCAAGTCAAATTAATTGCCTACATTTTTTAACTGGATAATTAAAAGAACGCTTCTTGGAAAATGTGTTCACGATTTATTGTTAAAGAAGCATAAAACAAGCTACATATTTATTGTTTTTAGTAGCTGCTCATGCTTAAGGCTTAAATGTTTGACTTGAGTATATAAACTACAATTTTCATCCAGAAATAACTGAATGAATTTAATGTGCTAGCCAGTTTTACTGCGTGAGGTACGTCTGGCAAACCTGAAGTAAATATAAAAGAAATAATGTCAAGTGAATTAGGTATAGTAAAAGTAGTCACATTTACGTCTTTTTCCTATCCCTATCTCTATCCCACGTACAACACTTCTTGGATGACCATTATTGTCGTTTATAGTGCTGTTTTAGAATTTTATAAAGCCATTACATGTGAAAAAGGAATCTGCTTACATTTAATGCAATTTTTGAAAACAATATACTTTCCCTTGGGCTTTAAAAGGTCACGGATAACATTTGCTGAGTTGAATATTATATAGATATGTAGTTTTAAAACCACAAATAGGTATTTGATACGGTACGGTAGTAATGTAATAGATTAAAACTGATTTGATTATTAAATGTTAAGAAGTTGAGAGTAATAATAATGCAATTATGACGCAAACCTTACAAAGCGAAAACTTAAATTAAATAAATTAGCTAAGTGGTACTACAGCTAAAAGTGACATACTTCGAAACAAATTGTTTTCTGCAGAAGTAGCAGTAGGTTTTGCACTAAACTGACAAAACTGGCAATGTATCCCATTGGGCCCTACTCAAAGCACCGTTTTATTGGACATCCACCCTATACTCCAACATGTATTTAGTTATTGGTGTATATGTGTACAGGGTGATGCATAGCTAAGGTAACCATGATACCGTACATTGCACTGCGTTGCAGAGCACTAACTAACCTTTATCACTTATGCCAATTATAATGGAATTGATTTGATACTTTATTTGGGAACGTATTTCTTTGTTAACTTATATTATATGCGAAATTTAGAAATGTTATATGTGTTTATTGTAGCAGTAGCATCAAATAATATAAGCTGTCTGGATAAACCACTTGATACAATCATGAACCCAGCCCACTATACAACGATTTTTGTAAAACGACTTGAGTTTTTTCATGAAACAATATCAGATTTTTTGTCAAAAAGCTGCAATACTGAACCCTGGCTTAGCCAGCAGGGGGTAACGGAAATAGTTTTTTTGCCCTGAAAGTGCAAAAAAATCGCGAAATTTTATCACTGCGCGAATTTTGTGTTTTATGTTCATTTTCGCTCTTTTTTTGGGCTTCGCGCGAAAATAAGCACATATGTACCCCATGTTTTGAGTTTGTCCCCCCCCCCGAAACCAAATCCTGGCTACGCCTACGGTACTGTGTTCGCTGGGTTTTTTTTATGTTTTTTTGTATTACCGTTTCTTGTATATAAATAGACTACTACAAACAAATGTAATAAAGTAATGTAAACACACTGTATATGGCAGGGAAACAGAGTACTATTTTCATGGTATATTCAGCACCCAAAACTACCCCTAAGTAAGTTGTGTTACGAATTTTGTTGATATTATCGCTTTTCTGTTCAGCAATCGAACAGACATAATAGATGTTCCTATAAAGTAGCTATGTCATGTATGCAACATTATTGTAAACTATTATTATATTGTACTACTATATAATATAGCATACTTCTAATGTTAGAGAATCTGCACAACAGACAGACAGACAGAATGGAATACCATTTCTATAAAGTAGCTGACACTACTTAATAAAGGAATTAAAATTAAATATTTCAGTTGCAACAAAAACACCATAACAATTTTATTTACAATTTAGATCGAACCGGCAGTGAAACAAGAAAACCTCCTCCCCAGAAGGTGTGGCCAGAGGCGCACCCAGGGCACGTATTTGGGAGGTTCTAGGGCACAAAAATGACTTGTTGTTTCATTTTGGGAAGATATAATTGTTTTATCTAGTATAAGTAGTAGTTAAGACACCTTACCACCCTGAGTTTTCAAGTTTCTGTAGCCACCTTGAGTTTCCTATGCTAATACATGGCAGAGTATGGTTGCACTGGTATAAGGCCTATCCCTGGATCCACCCTGAGTTTTTAAGTTTCTGTACTCACCCTGAGTTTCCTATGCTAATACATGGCAGAGTATGGTTGCACTGGTACAAGGCCTATCCCAGAATCCACCCTGAGTTTTCAAGTTTCCGCAGCCAACCTGAGTTTCCTACACAAGTACGTGTTAGTATAGGCTTAAGACTACGTTTCCTATAATACGGAACTATAAGTATCTGCGACTATAGGAATGAACCCTAGCCTCTCTCTATCATCCTACAGTTATACTATGTGATTACTAAGTGACATGTTTTAGGTCATTCTTGTGACAGAGTGAAGGATTGTTGATATGTACAACAAGACTAATCCAACACCGATAGTAGCTAGTACATTTGTAGTAATATCTCCCATAACCACCCACAGGCGAATACATGATGAGAGCGTATAAGAGTACCCAAAAAAGTACCTAA
>JAQFYB010007108.1:0-11232 GCA_034694085.1 Pogonognathellus longicornis
ATACATAAATCAATGCATGCTTATTCTTATCAATACGGACAAGATTGTCCAAATATTATATTACATATTTTTACACAACGTGTGACGTAAGTTGCGTGTGCTTGAAGCGCCGAGAATTGCAGTCGAGGAGAGCATGATGGATGTGAAACGGAACGTGGAGTTAGTGTGGAATGAGCTCTAAAAGTGTGGACTTTGACTTGACTATGCTCTTCTAGAGGTTGGAAAGAACTGGGTCTGCTGTTGCCCGACACATATACATATAAAAAAGGCTTAATCCGCTGATTTTAAGGGTATGTTTACACTACAAAAGATGTATCTTTCTTACTATTTACTAATTATTATTATTAGTTTATACTAGCTAAAAAGTGCAATCACAATTACACCAACATGTTCAAAAAATGAATTAAATATATTATTTTATTTGCACGTATAACATATTATGTCCCGATGTTAATATTTTTAACATTCGTACCTTTGTTTTTAAAGCTTCATTACGACTTTACGACTTGGTTGGAAAGTTGGATTCGTATTATGTATTAACATTGAATATTTTAACAAAGCTACAAGAAAAGTATGAGTAATGCTAAAAGTATATTTTATTACCATCAGGCACCTCTCTTCTGCTAGCTGTACTCCATCGTCTCCATCTGGAATCATCATCGCTTTTTACAGCTTCGTGTTCAATGCATGTGCAGTTGTGTTGTGACTTGTGAGTTTGTGAGCCGCCTGCTACCGTCTCCTATAAAAAGGCTTTTCTCCCGACAAATCGGTTTGGCTTGGTTCACTTTCGCCCGGGTTCCCGACCGACCCACTCTCAATTTTGAGGTGTCCTTTCATCAACAGATTCTGCCTTTTATTTGGTGTCATCTGCCAACAAAGGTTTGTTGTTATTTTAAACACTTCAGCTCTACTTTTAATTAAGATCAATGGCTTTGTTTGTAATATTTTTGCCTCCTATTTTAATTGATTATCTTTATCCATGCTTCCTCCACAATTCAGCAATCCACTCCATTCACATATCATAAAGTTTTCAGTATCAGTACAGTTGCTAATCTTTATTTTTGCATTTTGACATTTTTGACCATGGTGGATGGATAGCTATTTCATTTCGTCCCATACAATAACGTTAATAATATAATTTATATTTTTACCACAACTAAAAATTCGAACTTTATTAAGTTCAAAGATATGAGAATTATACGTTTATAACCAAACAGTGTGCACATTTAATTATTTATGAACTGATGAACTCTATTCTGCTTGTAGGTGTGATCACTATTAAATAATTGTGAGAGAGTGATTGATATCTATACTATCTCACGTTACCGAATTGGCTGGACTGACTAATAATATCTGTGTTTCGTTTACACTAACATAAAATGGTGAGTAAAATTACGTTTTAACTAATTTACTATTAAACAAAGCTGTCAAGAGAGCTTTGGTGTTTGGTAGTAATAATATTATTACATAATCTTATAAAGCCGTAGTCAATATGAGGATGATTTAAGGGACCCCAATGTGTTTTCAAGACCATCCGTCACCAAACCCATAAAAGACACTTGGGTTCACCCAAATAAATTTTAGACCTCGCCCGATTCTCTGTAGGTTTTCTTGAGTGGTCGAATATCAGTTGCTTAGACACATCGTCATTTGTAAACATAATTTTTCGATAATTTATTATTAATTTTTGAATAACGATTCAGACATAAGAATTCCGACATTCATTTTGAATCTTGAGCAAAGATTCAGAAAGACAATTTATTATAAAAATGTCGCTTTTGAATCTTAACTAAATTAGTATTATTATTTAGACGTGTATAAACTATTTATCTATTAATCACACAACTCCATTTTAATCAAGTTCAGTTACTGGTATTTTGCCTTCATTGTTGTTTCTTTGTCTTATGTCTTAAAATCTCAAAGTATGTGTACACTATGTTATAGACTCTGCTGCGGAATGTGCGGAAATAAAAATGTAGGAAATAAACAAAAGTGTTAGTTGCTGTATTATTTGCATGTGTAGTTGAATAAATGTTGTAAAACTAAATATGACTTTGTTAATTGCAGTCAAAAATGGGATCAGGGATACCCAATGGTACGAATGGATACACCCACCTTAATAGGGTTACTGTAGTTCTCGGAGCCCAGTGGGGTGACGAAGGGAAGGGAAAGCTGGTTGATTTATTAGCCACTGACATGGACGTGGTCTGTCGTTGCCAGGTACGGATGTTCTATATTTCCTTTTATATGTGATTCGTTTAAATAATATATTACATGTCATGTTGCATTATTATCATTTTCATATCATGTAGTGTAGTTTCATTGATTTCTTTTCATACTTTTAAAATTATTACAATCAATTAATTTAATCATTTTACATTTCAGGGTGGAAACAATGCCGGGCATACGGTTGTAGTCGAAGGAAAGGAATATGACTTTCACTTGCTCCCGTCGGGAATAATAAATCCCAAATGCAAATCCGTTATTGGTAAGTAAAAGTTACATTTTACTCCAACAAAGTCATGATCATGATCTGTTTTACTACGTAGTTAAATTACATAGGTTCCTCATTTATTGTTTGGTTTTTTGCAACAAGGTAAAAAGTGGTTTGACTTTTTTAAATCAGTCATAGTTGTTCTCTGTTTTACTTTCAAAGTTCGTTGTTAATGTTGTGTTATGTTATAAAAGTACAATCCTCTATACTATGAATGTAAAATATAAAAAGGGAGTTTCAGTATTATTGTTAGCAAAGCTTATATTATATGCTTGGTTGTTCGTATTTGTTGAAATTAAGCTTTGCTTCAAAATGTCTTACAAATCTCGTGCTTGTAATAGCAAGTTATTTGGCATTACAATTAGGACAGTAATGTATTGTGTAAACAGTTTTACATTTATTGCGCAACTGTAGAACTATTCTACTCCATAACTACATTCTTAACTATATCGACGCTTTATTTTCCATTAAAGGCAACTCAGTTTAATTTGAGACAATTTTTCTCATATCTAAACTGTAAACGGTATAACGTACGTATCTACTATTATCTATGTGTAACTGCTACCGTTGTATGGCTATGTAATCGAATATTCATGATATGATACCTAATTCGGATGGATTCATGGATTTTATAATCTCACATTACTCTCGCTGCGTTTTCACGTCAGCATGTTTTATGGCATGTTAATAATATTCAGGTCTTGAGTGTCTGTTGTTAACACGAGTCGTATTTACATTATCACTAAAGAGTCGTCTCGTCACGTCGTCACTGATTATTACAAAAGGAAAATGTATTCAGGTGTCAGCCACGCTGTATTGCGGTCGTTGTCAATTCTGGTTTCCATTCTTTGGCTGCTAAGCTTTGTCAGCAATTTCAAGGTTACATGACTCCATACTTTATCTTCTCGTCTCGTCTATTTTTATAGCTAGCCTGCAGAGAATGAAAATTACAAAATTGTTTTGTTAATCAATATTCAAACTACAACCTATCGAATGGAATTCATTCTGACTTCGTTGTAGAATTTACCTATCCCTGCTCTGTACTGAGACATGTACTTTTATATTAGTTTGAACCAGATAGTAATATCAAGTAATATAATATAATGGGCAGGTCGTATGTATAATATTTTACATGGTAGTCGCGTGTTTTTTAACACTTTCTTTCTTATTGCACAGAACATAGAACGATGATGAGATTACTTTTGTCATGGCATAAACATGTCCTAAATTTTTATCCGTCAAGCTATATTCATGTTTTCATTGCAATTTGCAATATTCATGTCTTCATCATTTACATTCAAATTAGAGCAGTATGAGACTTAAATAGTGTCTTCTACTTCTAGTGGAAATAATTTATGGAACCTCTGGTCTAAAAACAGGGTGACAGTCAGTGAAGGGTTAAAAGTAGTTTCGCATCTCATCCATAATTATACCTAATTAATGATTAAGTTTAGAGTAATTAATGCACGTTCGGAATTCGGAAAGGGTGGGTGTAACCAAACGAAAATAGAAACAAAGGAGATATTTTTTGGCAATCTAGAGGGAGTAAAGGTCATAAGACTAAGATTAAAATAGATAAATTTAACCGAGGAAGGTTAAACGGGAATATCCGGGTCGCACCTATTTATTGACTGCGCTGTGGTGCTGAACTATTTGAATTTAGATAATGGGGAGGAAGCTGTAATAAAACAAACTCCAACTTTTTATAAGTGCAATGGAACTATAAGCGATGTTTGTTTGAAAAAGGCGATAATGTAAGAGCAAATGAGGATTATATTATTTGTGTAGATAAAATTCTGTAAAAAGCTGGTTAAAACTGCTGAGGGTGACGAACATTGAGATCACAAGTCAAATTGCCTTTTGTTGGCTACGTGTAGTTTGTGGAGTACCTATATCTATTTGGAAATGGAAATGGGCAGATAGCCAACTGGATCACTCTGCTACTCCGATCCAAACTCCAAACTCCATTCACTGCTAATCCAAACGGATGCATATTGACTTCATGCTTCTCCTTTTATCTTCTTCTCTGCAAATCTACATTTACTTTACGACTGAAGAGCTACGTGTGTATTTGCATTAAAGAATCAGCTTAAGCACAAAGACCATTGTGTTCATGTTCTCATGTTCATACTATTTAATATTCTGCGAGAACTTTAACTGCGTTGTCACGTCTTTATTTAGATCTTGCATGTCCGTTATGAATCACAGCACAAATGTATGTAGCTAATAGCTAATCATAAAACATAATGAAACAAACTTCATTCATGCAGTTTTTATAATGAAGGTTTGCATGCATTATGTTCCTATTATTGCTTGGATTTATAATTCAAAGCAATATTTTCAGTGTTGCCAGTTTTACCATAGATGTTTATCGGAATTTCGTGCAATTTTATAGTTTAGTTTAGTTTTGGAGATAAATTATTTTGGTTGTATGCTTGTGTTTTTAAATAAGTGTACTTTTTAGTGTATAATAATAACAAATGAATTACTCGAATTACAATACGGGTATTTTATTTGCTTTATAGGTAACGGAGTCGTCGTCCATATACCCGGATTGTTGGATGAAATCGACAAAAACGTCAAGAAAGGATTATTAAATTGGCGAGAACGGCTTCTTATTTCGGATCGAGCGCATTTAGTATTCGATTTTCATCAGGTTAACTTTCAAAACTAGTATAGTGGAGAAATTATTTTTATCTCGATAATTATCATTTACGATTATTACTCCTTTGTATTATTGTCTACAAAACTTGCTTAGAGTGTTGATGGACTTCAAGAGGCAGAAAAGGGGAAAAATTCGTTAGGCACTACCAAGAAGGGTATCGGACCAGCATATGCCTGCAAGGCCACGAGGAACGGTGTGAGGGTGGCTGACCTTATTGGGGACCCCCAAATTTTTCAGAAAAAGTATGTTTAATTGAATCAATGAATGGTTTTCCATTCAATAAATGAAATTGCAATTGCAATGGTGCCATGCATCTCTCAAACAGATTTGAAGACCTCTATGACTACTACAAGCGCCAATTTCCCAAATTGGAAGTTGATGTCGGGGAGCAGCTAAAAAAATATAGAACCTACGCGGAAGAGGTGAATTTCACATCCGGAAAATTTTAGTCTTAATTCGTAAATACGTATGATGTATGTTTATTGTATTTTAACTTTGGAATTTGTATCAATATAGCTACGACCATGCGTTATCGACACGGTGGAGTTTGTGAACACTGAGCTTGATTCAGAAAAAAGGATATTGGTAGAAGGAGCCAACGCAGCAATGTTGGATATTGACTTTGGTAATTTGATATGAAATTTAATGAATATAGTATGTGTGGCCATGTAATAATAGTTTTGTAAAGAAAGTTTTATTTTATTACAGGAACTTACCCATTTGTAACGAGTTCAAACTGCAGTATTGGAGGTGTATGTACTGGATTGGGAATTCCACCTAACAGAATAGGTGATATATTTGGAGTTGTGAAAGCGTACACTACAAGAGTAGGAGATGGTCCGTTTCCGACAGAACAACTAAACGTTGGGGGCACAAATTCATATTCAGTATTTGATTTTTAATATTCTTAAATAATTGACTAATACGACGTAATTTTGAAAACATTAGGAAACAGGTGAGTATTTACAATCCGTCGGAAAAGAAGTCGGTGTTACAACCGGACGAAAGAGACGTTGCGGTTGGTTAGATCTTGCAGTCGTCCGGTACACCAATCGTGTGAACGGCTACACAGCGTAAGTTTTGTTATCATTTGAGTTTATGTTTGAATATAATATCACACTCGCTTGTAATGTTTATATCACAATATTTAATGCGTAGAATTGCGTTGACGAAATTGGACATTCTCGACAACTTGAAAGAGCTGAAGATATGTATAGGATACAAACTAAATGGAGTTGATATTTCACGCTATCCTGCGTCAGAAGCTGATTTAAAGGCTGTGGAGGTGAGTTTCTTGTTGTACACCGTTATATAAATATGGACTAGTTTGTGTTCCTACAAACAATTCGTTGATATTTTGTAGCCCGTCTACATTCCATTGAAAGGATGGGAGAAACCGATAAAAGATGTAAGACGATTTCAGGATTTACCTTTAGAGGCGCAGGATTACGTTAAAACGATAGAAAAACATTTGAACGTCCCAGGTCTGTCATTTTGCATTATCCAAGTAATCAATAAATGTTCCAATATCTTTTTTAGTGCTAATAACGTGTTTGCTTCTTTGAACAGTGAAATGGATTGGTGTCGGACAAGGGCGAGAGGCGATCGTCCCCAGAGAGTCTTAACTCAGACGAAAGTAAACCAATGTGAAAAACAATCGCACCTTTACAACAATAAATGTTTTACTGTACCTATACAAGTTTTAGATGTAGTATGTCTATTTTTGGTGACATGACATGCATCAGCGATGTAGTAATGTTGATGTCATTATGTTAAATTGGCCAGTCACAAATAGACAAAATTAAGCAAGTTGACTTGCAAATGTAAATGTGAGAGAAGTACAGTATTGTAAAATTGAGTACAGAAATCAGATTGTGTTAAATTAGCTAAATGGTTAAATGATGAATACTTTGTGTGTTGTATTTCGTAGACCTGCATGTGACAGTATAATTATTATGGACGTAACAGTATTTTAACTAACACCAACCGAAAATGCACAGATTAATAATTCTAATTACACTCTAGGAAATCGGTGGAGATCAGTTGTAAGTTGTAATCAACACGTGCTTGAAACCATTCTGCACATTTATTGTGTTGTGCTACCGATTGAATTGTTAGATCTAATGTAATAATTGCATGGAACCATGCAGTTCCTTATCAACATCAAAGGAGTATGATAAAACAAATTAAAATCCGACAGCTAAAACGTCTAAGGAGTACAAGAACCTTTGTCCAATTAATTATCGAAAATATACAAATGATATAATATGTAAATATTCTTCAAAGATATTTAAGCAAAGGTGGAAATAGAACTATATTATTGTAATTTTCTTCTCTGGTACTTCTGTTGTGTGTCTGTAATGTATGTAGGTACTTCTTATATTACTTACCTTCACCAAATGTTAATGGTACGGACAGAATACATGCAAAATGCAATGCACAAGACATTATGTTAATTGTATTACAGTTCTAGAGTTAAAGGTTGAGTTAAAGGTTAAAATCCTTTTGGTATAGTGTAAGCTGTTAGTGTAGTTGAGCTTTGTTTTGAAGAAGATTGGCGTAAGATATAATTTGTACTTGCAATTAGAGGGAATATTTACTTGTCCGTGTACAACTGAAAGTACTGATAATATTATTATTAGCACATGTACTTAACTTTAACTGACAAAAACAAACTTTGATTATATAAGTATGGAGTAGGGTAAAGTAAAAATTATTGTGTAAAAAAGGTGGGACGTATTTGTAAATTGTAAATTAGAATTACTATGTAGCTAGAAAGTAGATTAAATGTTAGTTTTTCTTTACGTTCTCATTTTGCATACGCTCGAGTCCTTTGCTAATCGTTATTGTGTTATTATTGTTGCAGTAATAGAGTTTTCTTGTACACAACTGTAACTGAATTTTGTCTTTTCTCAAATATTTTCAAAATATGTCCAAAAGTTCCTAGTTGTCAGTTATTAGGTAGAAAAATACCTTATGAGACTTGTGTGAACATTATTATGATCGTGAAAAAGTTACCTATTAGTATAAAGTTATAATATTAAAGGCTTGAATCGTAACTTCGTATTTGTCTGTAGTCTTTACATTAGAAGAAGTATCTTGGTGTAGGAATTGTCATGTCAAGTATTCTGCTATTGCAATGAGTGTTATTATTCTTGATGTTGTGTAGTAAACGTTGTAGACAAGCATTAGGCTACATTTCAAAAAATCTGTTATGTCAACCTACCTACTGTATTACAGATAAAATTTAAAAAATGTAGAGAATGTAGCAGAAAGAAAGGAGTGTATACTTATATACTATCAATGCAGCACACTGTACGTAGAACTTAAAAAAACTGTCAATATGAATAGAAATTGGAAGAAGTGTGTGATGTAGATACGTTTGTAGCATTAGTTTATAAACCAATAATAATTGTTTTGTGTTCTTGAAGAATCTAAAAACTCAATCAGCCAAACTGTGAATCGAATATACGCAATTTATGGAAAAGCAAACAAGATTTAGTAAATCAATCACACAACGCATCGTTGCGTGACCAATTCTTTGCTCCAGGATTGGAAGGAAAGAATTGGAAGAAGGGGCTAAGTAAATCTTCGGAGAGTATTATCTTTGTAACACAAGGTGTGTTGGTGGCATCAAAGAAAGTATTTATAAATATCATAATTTCTGTATTACTGTTTCTTAATGTGCTCATAAAACTTTGTACTACTATGAACACATCACATATTTACTTACCTAATAAATAAACTATGAGAGAAATGTCCAACTGAAATCCTTTTACTTACACTGCAACGCTTGTTTAAATTAAAATGTGTTTATACTGCACACAGAGAAAATTAATTAATATCTGCACGTGCTAAACTTAAATCGTACTCATCACGCAACCCAAATCGAAATACATAATCTGTGTGTGTAAAATATTGACCTATTGAAGGGATGGTAAAATACTTTTTATGATTTTGTTAAAAATTCTTCGGAGGACCAAGGCATATAACATTTGAAACAAATGTAAGAGACAATTTGTTGGTTTTATTGGTTTTGACTTGTGACTCACATTCATTTACTCAGTTGACTTGTTTTGAGTGTAATGTAATTTTTATTGCACATTAATCATCTTTTATATTTTGGTTCAGTTTTCATTTTCAGTTGAACTCGAATAAAATTTACTAACAGGAAGAACTATCTCTATTGGCATAAGCGCAAATATTTTGACTAGAATAAATCAAGATGAACGTAAAATGTCTCTATATCAAGAATAGAACACTTTTACTTCAGAATTAGTTATTTCATGTACAAGTACATGTGGCGATGTAGGTACATCAAGTAGGTAACTTGTCATACTATAGAACAAAAACACTAAAAGCCTCGTTTCCTTTGTTCACGTTTACATACTACGACCATTTAATTTCAAACATAATGTATTTCTTAGATAGGAGATTGCCTGTCTGTATTAATCCTCCTTAAATTTTATTAGCTTCCTTTTGACTCTACTCCATGATAGTTGAACTACTTTACAATATTTGAATCATATTGTAATCTTTAGTGCATGATAATTAGTTCGGAATACACGCATTCATGCACTTTCGTAAGTAATGAAATGCAGTACTTTTTAAAGAGATTTAAAATCTCCTTCAATGTTTTTAACATTATCTTTTGTTAAAAGTTTGTTGGCAAGAGTTAATATTTTAGTCTTAGTCATAACACGATGCATTTATTCCATAATCTCTTCATTACGATCACATCACCTCACAACAAAAACAAGAACAATAGGAATTCGGAACAATACAAGACAGAATGATTTTTTAGAAAAGGAGTTTTTAGTAGTATTAACATTACTAGTATACTAATTGATTATACATGGAGTGTTAAATACAAAGACATAGGGCGCGTATGGACGAGACACTGTTTTAATTGAAGTAAATTAATTATTTAACTCTAGTATGTAGAATTAGATAATTAGATAACATTATGTTTAAGTTTATAATAAGTAAGATTTTGTTTTGTTGCATACATGTAAAGTCAAGGTTGGAAACTCTGATTTATGTAGCATCATTTATTTATTTGTTGGCACGATCTTCTTCTCATTTCCATTTACAACATTCTCCATTTCTTTTCTATGTACACTTTACTTTTAGTGAAGTAAGTATTTAATTATAATTTAATAATGTGATCCAGCTGCACAGGTATTTTTACACATAGAGAAAGGAGTCAACATAATATTATTCTTACAGTAGCATGGCAGTTTAGTAATCTGTATAGTATTCCACTTAATAAACTGACAGACAGGACCTTAGAATGCAATAAGGGTGTCAAGTGTCTCTACTTTATTACACATCTCTCTCCATGCTTTCCTTACTTATATTCATTACGATAATAATATTTTCTAGGAAGCAGATTTCTTTCTGTAGGTTTTATGTACCGTGTTCATTAGTAGTGTCTCAAGACAGAGCACAATTTGTTAGGATAATAATGTTACTTGTCTTTAACAGACAAAATCCATAGACTAAACACTACTATAATCTTCTAACTATAAATAATTTAATATAATAACTCTATAATAGCTGCTATAATATAATATTAATTTACATTCGGTTTTACAAGTTAGTTGGTTAACTTTTCAAATCAATCACAACATCATCAACTTACATTTAGTAAATAGTAATTACAACTAAATACCACAATCATCATAAACTCAAACTGAAATCTAAAAGCATGCAACACATATTATATGTAGTACATCATACAGAGATACATACAATTCTGAAAAACGAAACATGAGACAGTAACAATAAGCAATACAACAAATGTGCAGCAAGGTTTTTTGGTTTTTGAATGGTAGGTATAGGTCTTATGACACACAAATCATAAAATGAAAACTTTAAAACTAAACCACGAGACAACATACAACAGACAGAACACATACAATTTCAATTTATGGTTCAAATAAATATTTAACTAATTAACATGACACAAGAAACATAAATCTCACTATACACTCCTCTATAGTCCATTTTTTTTTAAATGTCCTTTTGTTATTCTGAAAGGTTAGAAGGCAATGCGAATAATGAGATGACG
>JAQFYB010007109.1:0-11229 GCA_034694085.1 Pogonognathellus longicornis
GTAATTCAAATTTTTGATAATTTTTAAAATTTAAGCTTTTTTTCGAATTTACACACAAGGATATTAATACTTGATGTTATAAGTGTCATCAGTATTTCAATTTTTGCCTTAGAAGGGCAATGCCATTTTGAACTATCCTGTATATCACTGTGACACAGCACCCCTGTTTGTTTCTTATAAGACTCTGTATTTTTGTACAGAGCCCAACCGAACGAATCCCCGGATTTGCATATCGTGTTCGAGATAACAGGAACACGAGCATTCGGGTAACTACAATTTTGGTTATGTTTAAGGAACCATATACAGCTACATAGGAAGAATCTTGCGTGTAAAGAGCCAGCGATGAGCGCTGAAGGCCCAAAAAACATCACAGATGTAAATGAAATTTTGTATTCTGCATATTAAGAATATATACGCTCTACCAGTTTGTAATGGAAGTTTTTCATGAAATATTTTTGCCTTCGGATTTACAGCCAGGTCAAATGTCACCAATTATCAATGTTAATTGCATTTACTCGCAAACTAGAGCGATAATTTGAAAATATTATAGACACCAAACATGTTTACTTTATAAGTAGGAACATTTTGTATATTTCAGTTTTTTTATAAATTGTCAATTTCCGGAAAACCCCAAAATTGGGGTCCAGTAATTTCAAAAAATGAAGGGCGGCGCCACTCGGGCGGCATTTAAAAAACTATACATAAGGACGACGTTGATATTATCTATAAGATATACCCAACTAACATTTGTACCGACATCATGCCGAAGAGCCCAAACTCGGTAACGATTTTGCATTGAAAAATCAGATACCATGAAAAATACATTGTATCAATACATATAAAGTACTAGGGGATCTTAGCTCGCGCTACGCGCGAGTAGGAGCCTGCATGCGGACTATCCTTAAAGTTTGTGCATTGTGCAATTAGCAAATTAAATGCTACATTTTGACACATGTAATGGTCACGCAATCGGTGGATATTCACAGCCCTCCGGGCCACACTGCCATAAGCGAACGAAATCACAAATTTTAATGGGGTGAATGCTGACAATTATGAATTAGCAGAGAGCATATAAAATGTATCGTCAATTGTTGTCTTATATCGTCAATTGTTGTCCTATATCGTCAATTGTTGTCCTATATCGGCAATTGTTGTCCTATATCGTCAATTGTTGTCCTATATCGTCAATTGTTGTCCTATATTGTCAATTGTTGTCCTATATCGTCAACTGTTGTCCTATATCGTCAATTGTTGTCCTATATCGTCAATTGTTGTCCCATATCGTCAATTGTTGTCCCATATCGTCAATGGTTGCCTATATCTTCAATTGTCACCCTCTTGTCGTCAAGTGTACACTGTTGTCATCAATTGTACCCCACTTGTCTCTTGCACCCTCTTCTGGTCACTTGCCTTTTTACAACACATCCTTCTGAACGAAGGGATTATAAAGGGTTTGTTATCTATCTGGCACTCATGTGTTGAGCTTATTGAGTATCTTAGCTTTCAATTTATGTATTACACGCAAAAGTCTGTGCAGTAGTTTAGGAGCCAATTGGCATGAAAGATAAATTTTCAATCTTATTATTAAAGAAAATGAATCAACGGTATGCATTAAAAGTTTAGTTGCATCCATGAACCATGAAAGTCTCATATAGTCAATTGTTGCGTGTTATCGTCAATTGTTGCGTTTTATCGTCAATTGTTGCTTTTTATCGTCAATTATTGCCTGTTATCGTCAATTATTGCCTGTTATCGTCAATTATTGCCTGTTATCGTCAATTATTGCCTGTTATCGTCAATTGTTGCCTATTATTGTCAATTATTACCTGCTATCGTCAATTGTTGCTTGTCAATTGTCAATTGTCCGGTGTTGCTTGTTATAGTAAATTGTTGCCTATTATTTTCAATTGTTGCCTATTATTTTCAATTGTTGCCCATTATTTTCAATTGTTGCCCATTATTTTCAATTGTTGCTCATTATTTTCAATTGTTGCTTGCTATCGTCAATTGTTGCCTGCTATAGTCAATTGTTGCTTTCTATAGTCAATTGTTGCCTGTAATCGTCAATTGTTGCCTGTAATCGTCAAATGTTGCCTGTAATCGTCAATTGTTGCCTGTAATCGTCAATTGTTGCCTGTAATCGTCAATTGTTGCCTGTAATCGTCAATTGTTGCCTGTAATCGTCAATTGTTGCTTATTATCGTCAATCCAATTGTTGCCCAGTGTTGCCAATTGTTGCCAAGTGTTGTAAATTATTGCCAAGTGTTGCCAAGTGTTGTCAACGGTTGCCCAGTGTTGTCAATGGTTGCCAAGTGTTGTAAATTATTGCCAAGTGTTGTCAATTGTTGCCAAGTGTTGTCAATTGCAGCCAAGTGTTGTCAATTGTAGCCAAGTGTTGTCAATTGTTGCCAAGGGTTTTGGTTGTGCAATTCCTAACATACGAATTTTTCCAATCGTCTCATTATAGTAGATTGTTGCATCTAATCTTTAATTGTTAGCTCTTATCGTTAATTGTTGCCTCTTATCGTTAATTATTGCCAAGCAGTTTTGTAATGGTAGCATTTTACATTTTGACACAGCTTTAGATAAATCTAAAACTTAATACAATGCTTATTGTTCCGATGAAGGTGGGTTATTGAGTTCATGAGTTTATCTACATTACTTTCTACTACCTGAGTCTATAAATAAGCATACCTTTATATTTGGGACAAAGGGTTTTGGATATTATACATCTCACTGCTTCTTGATGTGAGTTTTTTCCCCGTTGGGTTAAGAGGTTAATTGACCAATTAAAGTTAGTTTTTTGTAAAATTTTATTCGCCTATATGTTACTCGGGAATATTAGCTTTCATTTCATATATTGCACACATTCGTCGGTGCAGTAGTTTTGGAGCTTACTTCTGTCGCAGATTGAAAATTTTATAACACGGCAGGAGTATAGACCGGGGAACGTCTTATTGTAATAGATTGAAATCACAATTACCAGCCAAAACAATGATTTAACAATACCGAGTCGGTGTCGCTATTGCCGTTGTTTGTAAGACACCGAATTATCTTACCGATTTGGTGCGGAACCATCATTGACAAAAGGCAATCCATTTTCATAACAAAATACCGGTAATAATTAATACCAGTTCGGCATTGTCAAACCAGGAAGAAATCATGACTTCGAAATAAGTATTGTTTCGGTATTGATTTGATACGGAATAGGAACATTGATTTGTGAATACATAAAATTGTATTGCATCAACAACATCGAAACGGCAATGAATCGGTTGATGTAGAAGTCAGACTGGTTTGTTTTGCTTCTTTAGACTTGGTTGTTAGTTCAGATTGTTAGCTGACATTATCAAAAGTGGACATATTATATTATTGCCAGCTCTAAAATTATTTTGTATAAAAACCTTTCTGATTGACAATTATTTGATTATATATAAAAAGCCAACAAACAAGGTATTGATCAGTTTTTTAAATCTTTTACAATGTACATTGACTGTTTTCATATTCTAACTTTCGTAAATTTTATGTTTTACTATAATATAGGTTTTTCCGAAACAAGAATTCAATTTGAAATACTAACTAAATTTATTAAATATTCTTTTTTCCTTTTATTGATGTATATTTCTAGTATGGAAACACTTACCTTTTACTTTTACAATGACTAAATTAATTTCCGTTGTCTATTAATAGTTTTATTATTTAGTCATTGCCTTACCGGTAGCGATAGAACATTGTTTAGGTACAGATTTGGGACTGAAATTGTATTGATCATATCGGTATAACCAAGCATTAATTCGATGGCATTGATAATGCACCAAATATCGGCACTTAATTGGCACCTCAGACAGACACCA
Organism: Pogonognathellus longicornis; assembly: GCA_034694085.1. Taxonomy (NCBI): domain Eukaryota; kingdom Metazoa; phylum Arthropoda; class Collembola; order Entomobryomorpha; family Tomoceridae; genus Pogonognathellus; species Pogonognathellus longicornis. Next base: position 3,855 of record JAQFYB010007109.1, read on the forward strand.
GACAGGCAGCGGTAAAAGGGGCATATCGGAACGAAATCGGCAAGTTGGTATGTGTACCGAAATGGTGCCTTATCGTCATCAAAATTTTAGTTGGGTATACATTGCCGATTGCCGCTCGGGTGGCGCCGGGGGCCAAATTTGCGATTTTAATGAAATGTGCAAAAGTGCAAGAAATAGAGATGGGAATGGTATCTTCAGAAACCAAACAAAAGCGAAGTATTAGGTTTAATCTAAAACTGTTCAAGTTTGGCTCTCAAATCTCATCCCTATTTTCCAGACTCCTTGTTTTGCAGGGCATACTGCGAAAATATGACTCTGAGTTTCGTGGCTCATTACAGACAAGATTCTTCATAGGTATGTATATTAGGATTGCGCAGGATATGGAGAAGCAATTTCTGTATATTGGTGTCAGAGTCTTGGTAGAGAATACTAGGCACGGACCCCACGTATCCGCTTCCAACATTCAGGGAGGACTCTATAGCTGACTGGGGCATAATGTGTGTACTTAGGTATGTAACAGGTTATCCTATTCACTTGTGTAGGCATTGTATTACATATTTTATTCTTAATTGGTAGTGTGTATTGCATATGGGGGTAGTAACCCATATTCCTAATGAACGTGTAGTATCTGTTAAGCTGACTGTAATTTCTATCTCATTTCTATCGTTGTACTATGTTTGCAGCAAAAGTTTAGGTTAGTCTATATTATAATATTCGAAATAATTGATTTGTAATAATTTGAAATGTGATCGATGAAAGATTTATATTGGTCAATAAAACCTACCTACCTACTACTACAACTTTTGCAAGTTTTGTTTTTGCAAGCTGGATCACTTAACTTTGATCGTTTCATAGCGGAGTAAAATTCTAATCATTTGGAACTTCCAATTACATTTAGTTTGAAATAGCTGTGCGATTATGCACTTAGGTATAACTATCCAGAAAAGCCAGGGCAACTGCATACTGCATCCAAACCTCAAATATTTTATGAGAATCTCATATAAAGTTTACATTTAAACATGAATATACAATATTCATTAATTTTCACTTTCTTCAAGCTCCTTTACAATAGCACGAATAATGTAAACTTGCTAGTATTAAGTATTGCATTTGATACAATTATTTGATTGTTCGGTCTCATGAATCTTAGTTTATTTGAATTCATTGATATGATAATTGATAAGTTAAGAATATGACTAATTAACCTTCGTTAATTTTGTATGGTATCATTCTAGAATTCATTCGTCTTCAATTGCATAACTAATTCTATGTTAATATTTAGCCTTCAGTTATTGGAGACTTTCAAGGTTTTTTACTTGTATCGTTCATTCGTGTAGTTGTAAAACTGACAATAATTATACATTCATGTTTTCTGTAATCTGAACATAGAATCCTGGAGCCTTTTCTAACCTAATCTTATGGACTGTGTCCTTCACATTTAACTTTAGCATTTCAACGTGTATTGAATGTCTGACTGTCCGTACCTATTTAAGCAATGTAAAACTAAACACAAATTCGATTCCTATTTTATATCTCGTCCTGTACAAGTCTCTCTCTTTCTGCTAAAGTAAAGGACAAAATTAACTTACATTTTGTACTTGCATTTCACTTAGCAAATTCCTTTACTATCAAATATCATAATTCACAATTTCATAACGCCAACCACGACATTGATTCAGAATTACGCTAGTTGAATTGCTACACGAAAGTGCGGCCCGAGTAGCTAGCGTACAGGGTTACAGGGGGCATATACACAAAGGCGCTTTAGACACTACCAATCCTAGACATCTCGACCATACCGCGTCGATTTTGAAGTGACATATTTTCATGTTCTTTCTTGTCCACCACCAGACCTGGGATTTTCAGTAGCAGTCAATACACCATTTCTATGGGTTTGATTGTTTATTAGAAATTATTTGTTGGCTATTTCTATTTTATAAAAATAAAATTCCCAGGCAAAATATGTTTTCCAATGCATTAAGTGTTCAACCACTTTTATGGTGGTTTTCAGCGTTTCGGTGTTTACCAACCACATTTTGGTGGGTTGGACTTCTCTGCGGTATGGGAAAAATATAACGATTTTTAGTATGTTGGATGCAAATGTATATATGTTATATCTATTTCTAATTTGACTTCATGTTTACCTTGCAATAATATAGTTATTATCAATATTTTCAAATCTTACAAAATTCCAAACCCTGCCATCATAAAAATTGTTGTGTAAAACGAGTGTAACCATAAAAATGGTGGTTGAGACGGATGTGGGCCGCAAATAGGTTGAACGGGCACGGTTTAATTACTGAATTCTATAAGTCGGCTTTGGATGAAGGTTCCTGAAGCGCAAACATGCCCAAAATAAATGTCCTTTCAGCCAGCTTTATCAGATCATAATTCGAAAACGAAAGAAGATAGTGGGCATTGACCAGCGACAATGTTTTAGAAAATCTGTTTGTCTTTCGAATGAACTAGATTACACCTAAATATTGTAGTCGGTGCCCTATCCAGCTTGGATTATACAATGAATTACAGTGCGCTGCAGAATGTGTCGTTTACTTACAAATACAATTTTTTCAATATTGGGATATAATTCTGTTATTTTTCTTGTGTAAGATTACAATAGGGACTAATTGTAATTGGTACAGTAATAGCTTGCAGGCAATTACTTCGTCCATTACTGAAAAAACTTACTTTGAAATTTTTAACCGGTAAAATCTTTATTTATTGTTCTAAACAATAACGGTATTAGTAACGGTTTTAACAATATAATTTGTTAACCTTTAGGCACCTGAGTGGGGTATAAATCATGCTTGAGAAAAATAGAGTAGTGATGTTTGCTAAATCTGCTCTTTTCCCCATTTCCCCGTTAAGCGTTAAGAGAATTTACGGTTACTCTATACAGCTAGGAATAATAAATAAGAAACTATGTCAATATAATTAACACGATTAATTCTAATGGTCATACAGTAGAAATAATTAAATAATCATACCGGATCAAATAGCTGCATGTATACACAATGAATTCATCGATATACATTATAGAGTAACCAATTAAAGTAATTTCCGTTATTATTTTCGGTGTTTATGATTATACCATCAATTTGATTAATGTTTGTTAAATATGAAATATAATTAAATTTGAATGTATATATACGAGAGTGAGCCCCCTCCTAACCCGTCCCATAGGTTTTTAACATAGGTAGATAGGTAAACTATTAAAAATTCAAAACTTAATTGTATCGATGACAATAAGCCATTTTTGCTGTTATTCCTAGTACCTACCATGTGCAATCTACTAATGTTAGAAACCTTATGTGTCTAACGCTGGAATATGTCCGTATGCATACTACTAAAACTTTTTCTCATCGAGCTATTTTGAATTGGTATTCTATATTCCAGAGAGTCTAACCAAGGCCGTATCCAGGATTTGGTTTCGGGGGGCACCAAGGGGAAAATGTTATTATATGTGGCAATTTTCGCATGAAGCGCGAATATTTTTAGCTAATTTGAGGCAAAATCAGCCTAAAAAGCATCAAATTTGCGCGTAGCGCGAAAAATTTCGCGATTTAAGGCACTTTCGTGCCCAAAATAACCTATTTTTTTGAGATTTCGGGAGGGGCACGTGCCCTGGTGCCCTGCCGCTAGATACAGCCCTGAGTCTAACAAGTTGAAGATCTAGAAAACTGTTTTGTAAACACTAAAATTATTTATTTTGATTAAACAAACAAAAAACTGTTGTGACTTAATCTCTGAAAGCGGGGTTGGAAAAAATGCGGAGTTCCGGGCTGTCAGCCCCACATGGCACCCATGGTGCCCCGGGACACCACGAGTGCCTCCATTGGTGCCCCGCGGGGCACTAATGACTTCCCAGCGGCATGCTTCTGGTGCCCCGCAAGAAAAAATCTGTACAAATAAACAAAAAATACAGATTGTTTTGTTAATATAAATCAGGCTTTAAATAATTTTAAAACCTACCCTCAGGAAGGCGATGGATAATTATTCTTTATCATCCTCCTTACCTGGCAATTATTAAGGACAGGAAATGTCTTTTGATTGTGTTTTCATCTTTTCAAGTGACTATAAGTACAACTGTTCTACTCAAAAAACATCAAGGCACCCGGAGGGCACCAAAAAAATGTCTTGGTCAAAACCCCGCATACTCCGGAAAATGGCCCTTATTTTGGAGTTTCAGACCCGGGGGTGAGAACCCGGCATTCACGGACAAATTTGGTGCCCCGCGGAGCACCCGGCAGGAGTGCCCCTCTGGGCACAAAAAACAGAAATTCCAACTCCGTCTGAAAATATATCTCACTATCATTAGATTCTGCTATCTCAACATGTTGATTCATTAATGTTATGTGACTTGTTTGTATGCTTGGTTTATTTGCTTTCGTACCTCGAATATTTTATTTATTATCTGTAAATTAAACTACCTTTGTAAGACCATCGTAATATATTGTGTTTTACATTGGCGAAGTATAACTACCTGTATTTTGAGCAAAATTGCTAATTATTGTCTAAATAAATAAAAATAAACAAGCATGTAATAGACTCTTCGGTATTTTCCATCACTGTATATTTAATGGGCAAGTAAATGGGACAAGTTCTGTAATTTTGTTAATGATTTAATTGATTCCTTATATATACTTTGAAGATATTACAAATATTAGTGTTCTGCTGGTATCGCAGGGTATAATATTTTGTAAAATATTGTGACCCAGACTGAAATATATTATTTACAATATCTTCAACCAAGTTCTCAAATTAATACTCAAGCTCAAATAAGTCATTACCAAACTTGCAGAGTATATACATATAAATAGCACTCAATTAATAGGGCGGTTCAAACTTCGTTCGTGTAGGTACTATTCTTACTATTGTGTTGTTGCACAATAGCAACAATATTCTTCGCTCATTGGATTTGTGGAGTTTGTTGACAAGCATCCACTAAACTTTTGTCATTTATACTTTAAGCCTTAAACATAAGAAATGTTTTGTTCGCAATATATCCAAAATGTACAACATTATTTAAATCTCATAACGATAGAAAATTGCGAGCAGTGGACTTAATCTCTATACATTTGTAGGGGTTATAATAATATTTGAATGTAAGAACAGCCTCTCACGTATTACCCGACTAGGCCAAAACTTTACTTATCAGTGAACTATAATAAATTGGCCTTTTTTAGACCTACCAAGTTCTTTTAGAGTGGATGTGCCTGTCTGTTTGTTTGCCTACGTGTGAATACAGGTTAGCTCGAGTAAAAATTGTAGCAGAGATATGAAACTTTGGGCACACATATTTGAAAAAATAAAATTATAATTTTTTTTTGGATTATTAAAATTGTTGTGGGCCTTTCTTTTACCGATTTGGTCTATTCTATTCTTCGATGTCGCGAAATGTTTGAAATATAGCAGAGTTTTCAACTGGAAGCTTCCTTCTCTCACAAGTGTGGTTTTATACGGCGATTAGCAACGTCAAACATTAGAAAGAGGCATAGTTTTACACACTCATATACTGTACAGTGCCTGCAATCTTAAAAGTTTAATCTGCTCATTCTATGACACCACTTTTGTAAATACATTGAAAAAGATATTTTATGATGCTGTCTAAAAACACTCTGTATTACTTTGGGAAGTATGTGAATATCGGAGGGGCAACAAATGTGACCCCATTCTGGTGGGAACACAATTCACAATCACTTCGCTGTATAAAGAATAATCGCCACGAATTCGTTTGGAAAATGGCATTTCTTCAATTCTACGTGTATTTTATATACGAAATTTGTAGAATTGCAGTGGAGATTTCGCGGAAAACTGAAAATATTTCCGAATTGTCCATACTGTCTCTTTTTGCTTTGGGATTCTTTTGGGGTCTTGTTTCAGACTACAACTTTTATCAAAAGAAGGAAGAAATGACAATTTTCTTTAACACTCTCGTCAAAATTGACTCTTTTGTGGAAAGTTGGTGAACACATATTGTATTGTGTTAAATTACACATACTATATAAAATACAGATAGGTTTTCAACGGATTGTAATTTTAATAATTTTAATTTGTATGATGCATCTCTTCAATTTATCAAATGAACAAATATTCAAAAATTGCCGCAGTGCAATGTCCAATTGAAAATATTTAATCTGTGTATTTTTTAATTGTGTCTTACAGGCAGGTTCAAATCATGCGTGACATTACCGTCCTATATATCGTCGATCATAACTCTCCTTGTAGCATTTTACATAATTGCTATAGCTGCGTCCAACATAATTCTGGGACTTATGTACGCTTTGTCAACAAATGGTAAAGTATACATAGCTTCGCTAATTCCTGAATCATGTATGAAAGTATGGGTGGAAATAGCTTTTGGTCCGTTTGAACTTTTCTCTAAATTGTCATTGGCTCATGCAATAAGCTTTAACATGCTATACACTCAAATATACACGATCGTTTCTCCGTACTGGATTCAAATATTAAGGTATATACTACACAATTTTTTGTCACAATGAGCAATATTTTTGTGAATTTCAAATATGTAATAATCAGGGGCGTATCCAGGAGACAGACACATTTGGGGGGCTTAAGCCAACTTTGTTATATACGTCAATTTTTTGCGGGCAGGGCGAAAATATTTAACAAATTTGCCTAAATTTGCGCAAATTTAGGTCAAAATCATTTGAAATGGCAAAATCGCGCGTTGCTTAGTAAATTTGTCCAAATTTTGCGCAAAAACAAATGCAACAAAATATTTGGGAATTTTGCATTTTTACGGCAAAAATAATCTCTTTTTTTTAATTTGGGAAAAACTTGAGTTTATCTAGTGTAAAATAAAAAATTTGAGGGGAGGGCTGCGGTCCGTAAGTCCCTCTAAATACACCATTGCAATTGGTAATATAAAGTTATTTTGTATTTTTGCTGAATGTATGAAATTTTTGTTTACAGCAAACAACATGACCCCAGGATAATAATCAAGAACCTACGCATGATAAACATTTTGAATATCGTTTTCAATGACGGCTTAGTCCATGGATTCCTAGCGATATTTTTGTCCATCTATGCTGTTTGCTTTTGCTTCTCAATGTTTTTAACCATTCGTATGTACAATCACCTACCAACAGCGATGTATATTTTGTACCCATTGCTTATAGTATGTGTCATCATTAGCACTTGTGTAACATTTATTGTTTCTGGGCAAGTCCATGTACGCTCACTTGAGTGCATAAGAAAACTCAAATCTCTTTCCTTCAAGGATGAAATTTTAAGGCGGGAAATTCAAAGTCTAAAACCGTTTGGCGTCCGATGTGGAAACCTCAAAGCAATTAAAAGTGTTTACCTACTAACATTTTATTTGTCCGTCTCCAGTTATACGGTGTCGTTGCTA
>JAQFYB010007110.1:0-11228 GCA_034694085.1 Pogonognathellus longicornis
ACTGGGTGACCTAGGCGTCATCGGATCTTCCTTCCCTACTCACACTAAGTCAGGAGGCATGTATCAATCACATATTAGAGTTTGGGGGATTTTCTGGTTCCATGAATTTTCAAGCCATTCCGTGCGCCCCTCTTTGTAATTAATATAATTTCAGGCATTAAGAATAAAATGCATACTGTAATGCTATCAAGTGATTCTTTGCACTTCTTTAGTTGCGTTGTTTAATCCCCTCTGACACATTTGACTTTTATGTCCTTTGACCATTTTACAAAATGTTCATTATTTTTTCCAAATCCAGCTCCCAAAACTACATCCATAAATCAGTTTTATCGCCGGTTTTGTTGAAATGTTTAAAAAAAGCGCGAAATAATTTTTTCGAATTTTTTTACAAATTTTTCAATATTTTTTTTAAATTCAGCACCCAAAACTGCATCTATAATCAGTTTTATCGTCGGTTTTGTGAAATGTTTGAAAAATTGCATTTTGTTGATGTCGACTGTCTCCCTACACAATGTTAGTTTTGTTGAAGATACAGTCCCCAGACCTACGTCAGCGTGAGCCTCTGAGCTCGATGCTGCCAGCCACTGGTCTGGGCTATGCTCATTATTCACCTTCAACAAAAATAATACTAAGAATGAGGAAACAATTACTTACAGACCAAAACACTATGTTCAGCTTTTGGTATGCGCCACAGTTTTTGGCATTCATGATTTATTGCAAAACGTTAGTACAATGGTAAAATGTATAGAAATATATATCTAATATAAATATAAGTATCTTCTATTAAACAAGCACCTAAGCCAACCCCAACTAAATTTACAGAGTTATCATTATTTGCAAAGGCATATTACAAGACAACAATATAACAATCAAATGACAATTTAATATTTTCCAGCATTTTTGAAATTCCTATAGTAGGTGATCTTCTATTGTGCAACCGAGTGTAACACCGTAACAAAAACGACTCAAAAGTGTGGACAAGTCCCTTTCTTACGGTGCTATTATATATTAAATATTGAACTTTTGTTCACTACATTATTTACTAAAAGCAAGCAATGCTCTCAAAGTTCCAAGATTAACCGCAGTTACGAATTTAAGTACAGTTGTTTTTTTAATGTAATAAAAATGACCCATTTTTATCGCCAATGGAGGACAGGACAAACTAAATTTCTGTACTTCCAGTCTTTCAAATCGAGATTTAAAATGAAAATGTTGCCAGGATTTTATGACACTTTTTGAATATCTTTGGTAATGTCCTGCCATGACAAGAAATACACACCATGATACGAAAATCAATACGCTTCCTATTAGAAGTGTTATTCCAACTGCAACACTGGGTAAAACATGTCTGTATCTAATGAGGATATATACCAGAACTACTACCAGTTTACCCAACACAAAGTTTAGGGCGTACATCAAGTTTCCAAAATATGCCTGAGCATATACATTGACTATAATTTGCAAGGCCCTGTAATGTATCCGGATATTTGCAAAGTCGGAGTGTAAACAATTTATTGTCAAGTAATATTGTTTTCTAGGTCTAAATTCTCGCTTCAACAGTTGCATGCAGTAATTGTGTATACATGAACTGAAAACTGTAACCATGTTAACAATACTGAAACCGACAATAATTGCCCAAAATGACAATAAAAGAAAAGGAATTTTAACACATACAAATCGATACTCTATGGGAACCATGTAGAACAAATAAGATGGTGACCTGTGGTCACCAAATATAATTGCTAATATAATCAGAAATGAGAGTCCGTAGGTTCCTATTGATATAGATGTCAGGTAAAATTCGCTCCCATCGCGAAAATTCAAATCTCTTTTGTCCACAAAGTTGTCTGAAACGAATAAAAAAATTAAACTGTTGCTTTCTTAATGGCAAAATTTGAAACAATTAAGAATAATAAAAATACTGTGCTATTTAACAGCCTTTAAATTAAATGAAATAGCCTTTACCATTGTTTACAACCTTTAAAACAAATGAATTCAGCCTTTAAGGAAATAAAGTAATAGCATTTGAGTAGAAAAAAGCAGCCTTCAAAATAAGCAAAAAACGATGTATTTTCCACCGTTGCTTTCAGTCAATTTGATTACTAACCTTTGAAAGTGATGAAGTAGTGAAGTATTTCATTCACAATTTTTGTACCATGTTGACGAAACTGGATAATAATATTTATACACAAGATGAGAAAAATGGAATACTGAAGTAGCATTACACATACAAAATAATAGTAGCTTTTTAAGTTGTTGTTATTCCATGAGCACAAATGCACGATGTAATAAATTTCATGGAAAAGAAATAAACAAAATACAATCCCAAATCTGATTGCACTGTATTTGTTAAATACAATCTTAACATTTTTTATGTCAAATTTATAGGGAAACCCTCCAAGAAAAATACACAAACGAAAACTAAGTAATAATATCTGTAATGTAATGCCGCTGAACATCTTGTAGTTGCAAATAACTAGTAGAGAAGAAAGAACTAGAGTAATTCAATATGACCGTAGATTTGGACAGTCAAACTCTAAGTAAAATCTAAAATACGCTAGGTTTTTCAATAAGTTTATTGTCCCAAGAAAAAAAAACTCCGAACATACAGTTGCCAATCAATAACAATTAGGTGTAAAGTGTAAGCAAATTGTGCCATCAGCATTCAGCAGAGGTTTAGACCATGAACAAGTAAATATACCTTTCCATGTTTTTATATGAAATCCAAGGAACAAATCAAAGCTGGAGAATTTTATACTGTCTGTACAATTATTTATTCTCCATATTGTCTATTAAAATAATTGTAGGGTTTTGCTCAGCTGCACAAAAAACTCGTTTATAAGGAAATACATACCATATAATTTTTTATTGTATATTTTCAGTTATTTATGTACCTAAGTATATTTGTCTGAATATTATTCCATTTCCTCCAAATGTATGATTGGAAAAGTTAAAACGTTTAGCAATACCTAAATAATAAAAGGTTTGTTCTGATTACTTCAATGGTTAGCACCCATTTATAATTTATTGCAACAATTATTAGTAATTTAGTACATACATTTTATGAAAAAAATAATACGTATAAGGACAAAGATACAAGTATGGTATTTGGTTTGCAGGGGGCAAACTCAAAACATGAGAAACATGATATATGTGCTCATTTTCGCACGAAACGTTTAGCAAATTTGGCCAGAAATTAACATAAAACACATAAAATTCGGCCTTAGCGCAATTTTTGGTACTTTTAGGTGAAATGACCCATTTTTCCGGATTTTGTTGTAGGGGAAAGCAATTTTCTCTTAATTACGTCAGTGCTGAGAAACAATACAACTGTAATAAATTTGTAATATTTTAATAACAAATTTATTGATGGCCATTGACAGACATTAAAAACACGTTAGCAACAAAACCAACAATTAGCAAAAAATTGAAAATATGATATTGGTGGAATTTATTTTTTTATAGTTCGATTGAATAAATTACGTTTAAATTATGAAGGATCATTTTACAATTTTTACAGCAGCCAAAACAATTTCTGTAAAAATATTATTTGAAAAGCTTAAATTTTGTTATTAACTCATTTCTCATTTAATTACTTATTAAAAGCTACTAAAACTTTAATAATTCCACGAGTAACGGTAGCTATGAATTTGAGGACCGACGTTTTCTTAACATAGTAGAAATGAGCCATTTTTACTGCTAGTGGGCGACATGTTAAAATAAATTTGGTTGCCTCCAATTTCCTGGATTGTGATGAGAAGTGATAATATGATTTCCAAGCTCGTATGAAACCCAATGAATATTTTTGTAAATGTCCAGCAATAATAAGACAAACACACCAAGTTATGAAAGTAAAAATGCTTCCTATAACAAGTGCTATGACTATTGCAGTTTCTAATGTATTTCTGTATCTAATTAATACGTACAATAATATTACAACCATTTTACTCAAAATGAAATTGGTTGGACATATTAAATTTCCTACCAAAGCTTGACAGTTCCGATTGACTAAAATTTGCAATGCCCTGTAATGTATTCGAATATTTATAAAATCAGAGCGCAAATAATTTTTTGTCAAGTAAAAACTTTTGTGCGGCACTAACTCTTTCTTTAAGAGCTTCATTATGTAATTATATGTGAACAAGTTTAAAATTGCACTCAGATTGATCATACTGAAACCGGTCATAATTGCCCAGGATGATACTAAAAGGAAAGGCAGTTTAACCCACAATGTGCGATAATCTATTGGAACAATATAATGGATATAGGATGGCGATCTGTGGTCCCCAAACCAAACAGCTAATATTATCAAAGTCGAAACACCAAATATAGCCAATGTTGAACAAAGTAGTAAAACTTCACTCCCATCTCGAGCATTAAAATATTTCTTGTCCATAAATTTCTCTGTAAAAATTAACATAGTAGGTAAATAATATTATTACGAGTTAAAAGCAATAAAGGGTTTTTTAAATAAAGTACTAAATGAATATTTCAAAATTATGAGCAACCTTTGAAAGATACGAAGTAATGAATTATTTCATTCAAAATTTGAGTACCATGTTGATAAAACTGGATGAAGAAATTGAGACAAAATATTAAAAAGAGCGAGTAAATTAGTAGCAGGATACAACTGACGTAATAATAGCGTTTCCATATATTTTCGTTCCATGTACACAGATGAAAAATGTAGTAAATCACGTGAAAAAGAAATAACGTAAATACAATACAACATTTTATTGCACTAGTTTTGTTGTATACTAATTTGACAGTTTTTACGTCAAATGAATATGGAATCCCGCCCAAAAAAGTGCAAATATGAAAAGAGAGTACTAAAATGTGAAAAGTAATCCCACTAAACATATTGGGGATATGTTGGGATAGTTTTTCAGAAATTCTTTGGGCAACAGCTATTTATAGGATACTACAATACAATCATGACCTATTGGAACACTGACATTGCCTGTAAGATCTACATTGAGGTATAGCTTGAGCAAAAGCTTAGAGTGAACACTATATGAATTTTTCTTAAAGGTCGTAGAATGTACCGAATAACATAGCTGTGCATTAAACAAACTAGCAACCAGTAGTTCAACGTGACCTCACGAGTTCTACGTTTTGTATAAACCATTTTACAAACAAGATTAAAAAACTTCATTTAAATTGATAAATATGCAAACCTAATTTAATTACTTATACTTCATTTTTTACTCTTATGCTATATTTATACTCGTCAGTTTTCATCCACAAAATCAGGTCAGCTTCACATTTCCTATTTATTTGAGCAAAATGATGACTGTGTGAATCACGGAGTCGTCACTTCGTTTTTCCTTCACGTTGACATGTCGTTCAATGAGTCACTTATTGAGTATCACTTGCTGATCACTTCGCTGCAACATTTGAAAGTAGAATCGTGTTCTACTGTACTTTTCTCATGTGATGAGCAAAGGCAGCATAGATTTTTATCAGAGTGGTTTCATTTCAGGCAAAGAAATACCTATGTCTCGAAACTAACTGGGCTTTTATCTTTAACTATAGGCAACTTAATTTGGGAAAATGTCCCAACATATTTTGTAGCATTGTTGTTTTCTAAGCATGGTGCTTATTAGTCAAAATGAATGATTTTTATCGCAAGCTGTGTATTCAAATTTGCATTTGCATTTAAATGAAATAAAGCAAAAGTGACATTAGTTCCTTTTCTAAGACCGGTAGTTTTAGTTGGCACTTTTTGATCCGCTCTCGTTTTTGTAAATTTAGTCCAACTTTGACTTTTCTTTTCCTTATTTTTTGATTTCTTCAATTTCATTTATGACACACATACCAACTAATGTCAGCTGTATAAGAGCTGGTTATGTCTAAAACCCTGAAAGCATTATAGTGAGGCTATAATAAAACTCATGTATGGTAAACCAATTAACACGTTCTGATTCATTCGCCGAAATTACAGCACCTTAAATAAAGGTAATACCTATGTAATTCATGGCTAATGTGCTGCAACAAATAGTACGCAATTTTCTCACATAAGGGCATGGCAGCAAAAAGCAATATACTTTATGTCACCTTGAGTTGTTATTTATCTATACTTGTAGAACTTAAAAGAGTTACCCGAAAAGTAAACCATATAACTAGAGTTGGGAACTTTTCGTTTGTAAATTATTTTTTAATGCGTGTCCATTTTATTTTTGCTTAACTGCATTGTTCATTATCTGGCAAATGAAAACCTTTAGAATGATATAGGAGACTCCTCTGAAGTGAAAAAAGTGGTTTATTAAATGAATTTGGTCCTACCTGTACATAATTCAAAAATAAATCGGGGAAAAGATATCGTGACGTATGTGAGTGAAATCAAATTATTCTAAAATTTTAGCGTTATACAATACAATTATCCAGCCTGCACTCCAAACCTCGAAGTCATTATATAGACGTAGTTTGAAGTATAATAGGAAAATTACAGAAGTAATTTAGAGCCCAAAAATTGTTTCCTTAGAATTTTAGGGAACATACCTACAATGAACAGGCACATTGTAAAATACTCAACTATAGGTATACGCCCAACAATTGAAAATAATAAAAAATAATTGGGATATCTAAATTTAATTTGGGGTTTATATTCCAAGAGACAACCTCTGAAACCAGAAGTTACCTACATATATATCTGTATACACATTTTAATACGCATGAGTGCACATTACGTAAAAACTTAAATTAATGAACAATTTAGATAACAATAAGTCATTCCGCAAAGGATCGATATATAAAAATATTATAATGAATAATGCAAAAAAAGAGCCTTTTAGTACAGTACAAAACCTTCATTGTGAACGAGTTATCCAATGAGATAGATGTTTTCATATGAAATTATAATTGCTTGAATTACAGTATTTTTGAGTTGACTTTAATGAAAATCTCTTTTATAAAATACGATTGCCTTACATCATTGCTCGGTGTACATCACAGCTGTCGATTTTATTGTTCGCCGACTTTACAGCTTCACCCTTTTTCTATTAAAGTCTTATGAAATATTGTGAACTGTAATGTACACCCCATTCTAATTTAACTTACCCAATTAGAGATTTTTGCATCCTTTTGCTCTACAGTACCTATGGTTTATCCCAAAAAAATCATATTTACACGGTATTTAATACAATCATTTAAAGCATTGAATGAATGGATGAGGTATTTTCTTTTACACTCGCTCAAAATTGCATGCGGTAAGTGTATTACTAAATTTGTATGTAATAGTAATAAATGTGCAAAGAATTAGAGAATTGCTTACTTAAGCAGCATTTAGACCCTTCCTAATCATATCATTTTCAAATCATTTTCAAGAAAAAGGGAAGTTGAACCCAGACCAACACATGGGATCGTGAATACATAATGATTAAATGACCAGTTGTCATGGGCGATACAGCAAATTGATTTGAAAATGATATGATTAGGAAGGGTCTAAATGCTGCTTTACTCATAATAAGACCTTCTAATAACTGCATAATGCATATACCTACTATGACTATACTAATGCACACTGTACATAAAGCCAAATATCAAGGCAAGTAGACTTACATATTTCACAGTAGAAAAATTACCATTTGCCCTACCTCTAATATAGCTAGAGATGCAAGAGATGCAGATGCAATCAGAGGATTAAAAAGTACATTGCATAATATTAAATAGATTTAAATTCATATAATGCATTAAATACAGTGTAAATATAATGCTTTTGTGATAAACCATTCTGTAAAGCAAAAGGATGCAAAGATCTCTAGCTGGGTAAGCTAGAGTGGGGTGTACATTACAGTTCACAATATTTCATTTCATAAGACTTTAATACAAAGGGTGTAAAGTCGGCGAGCTGTGGTGTACTGGTGTGCGCGAACTGTAAAATCGGCGAGTTAAAATCGGCGAGCTGTGATGTACAACGAGCAGAGCAGTGATGTACGGTTACCCCTAAATGGTTATTCATCTCATACAATATAGTTTTACCTAGGGATGAAGTTTTTCCATGATATCAGTCTCTAAAACATATTATAGCAAAAAATAAAAATGATTTCGTAATACAAATATTGTTGCATCTTCTTATATTATACACAAGCACAGGTGAATATGAGAATGCGTAAAAGTGTTTGTAAAAGAAAATGAAAAATAAAACGGTAAATATACAGATTTATTCTGGTCTAACCTGCTCCTTTTGATCAAATATATTTTAGGATTAAACACATAACGTACATTTCAACATTTTACTTTAGACATGTGCGTATACCTAAAATATATCATAATTACTTTTACAACACGGTTGTAATATCTAACAAGCAGCAACGCGGTATGATGTAAAACTAAATATCTATGTAGGTTACTTTTATCTTATCTCCCATGATATGCTACAATATCTACTGTTTATTTACTTCCGTTGTGTTGATGAATAACGAGTGAAATTTACAGCGAAACGTTAGGTCATACATGTCATTATGTTGGATACAAAACTTGTTTGCCTGTTATACAAACCGTACATGGAGAATATTAATTGTGACAAATAATACATTTTAGTATTTTCCTTGCAGGATTCAGCATTTAATATATATTTATCTTTATTTCGTAAAAAAGATGTAAGAATGTGTCCGAAGGAAATATTACTGCATTGTGTACGAAGAAACAGACGATTCTGTGTGCGGATTTATCTAACAGTAATTTAAATTTTTAAACGTAAAACTAACTTACTAATGGTAAATTGATAATTTTTCGACAATACTACATTATTGGTTTTCATTTTAGATTGTATTCTTCACTGCAGTATTATGTTTTTCAAAAGTTTTCTCTGATGTTACAAATGCATTTCAACTGACTAAAGAATCAATTTCGATTGAAGCAAAGGTGAACAGCAGCACTTTCCTAAAGGATTACAACAATATAAGTGTTAATATAAGAAATCACCATTTACAATTTTGCAAAAACACAGTGTCAAGTGATAAAAGCTGGAAAATCAAAAATAAACTCATAGTTCTAGTCGTTCCATCCTCGAGACCAAACTTTTTTCGTCGGGACACAATTCGAAAAACATGGGGCTCTACGGAAAGTTTTAACGGCTGGAATGTTGAATTAATTTTTGTGCTTGGAGAAAATCTCGATGATAATTTACAGAATGACATTAATAAAGAGAGCGACAATAATGGAGACATTATAACATTTAATTTCACAGACACTTATCGTGCACTTACGTATAAAACTTTATTGTCCTTCAAATGGGTGATAGAAAATTGCGACCGGGCTTCTTTAATTCTGAAAGTGGATGACGATGTTTTTATTGATATTTTTCAATTGCTGCATTACATTTCATCGAATCTCAAGCTCAGGAATACAATTGTATGTCATGTGAATAAATTAATTGTTCCTCAACGAAAAAATGTTGAAGATATATGGTTCGTGACAAAGGAAGAATATTCGGAAGATGTGTATCCGGATTATTGTCTTGGAACGGCATATCTAATAAGTATGGACATTGCCCGAGCTTTATATGACACTAGTCTCAATTTAGCCCCGGAGGAAATATTTTGGATCGAAGATGCGTTCATAACCGGAATCCTTCGCGAACATTTAATACGCAAAAATATATCGAAACCAATGCTGCTCAATTATTCCAAAGGTTATAACATTGTTTTTATACACGAATGGAAATATTGGTACAGAACCGCTAAAAGGGGAGAGAAATTGCCTTGGATATTCATTCAGACTTGGGAAGAACAACAAACTGAATTTGAAAATGATTTTTATAGTCTGTGGAATAGATCTTTAGATTCTATATAAGAATGCATAAATAAAATTAAACGGAGAAAATTTAATGGATTAACCAATTTTACACAGATTTAATTGCAGAATGAACTTTTTATTAAGCGTTTATTGAGACATTTTACTATGTGTAGCTATGAACCAAATAGGTAAGCGAAAAACAAGCATGTTTTTTTTCGAATGAAAAGGTGTGCATCTGAAAGACCCTGTTTTCGAAGCTACATTGCAATTTTTTCTAGGTCGAATTGTCAACAGGTTGGGGCAGGGGGGCCCTTGACATTCCAAAACTTTGCAAGAGTGTATCTCAGCCATTTTTTATTTAAATGGACTGAAATTTTAACAGAAAGTAGGCAATATGATTTCCTACCGTGGAAAAATACAAAACTTTCAAAAAGTTCGCGCCAATTTTTTTTCAAATTTTTGGTTTTTTAATTTTTACTATGTATGCACATTTTCTACGCCAGTTTACTTAATTGAATGCTTAAATGCATTTATCATTTACTTAAATCAATATAACTTCGAAATAATCAATAAACTGCAATAAATCCGGTTCGAAAGGACCAAAAGTAATGTTATCTCTATTTACCGTACGCGCCGAATTATTTCCCCTGGGGAGTTATATTTTGGTGAGGCATTTTGAACCTTAATTCAGAAAGTCGAATTGTTGGACGATATACGCAAGGACGAAAAAGTAGGCAAAGCAAACTGATGAGTTCAAAACGTTTCTAAACTAACGCACCACGTTGATCAATTAACCTTTTGTCGACCGGATCAAATTACAAATTGCATCCTCATATCACTAAGTCTCCCATCGGACCTGTTAGAACTTGGGAAAAACACTTTTGAATTCCTGCAGTCAATTCTGGTTTCCAGTATGTGTTGTGACATTGAACTGTCCACTCCTTTACTCAGGACCGGATTGCTTGCTTCGTAATGGATAAAATTGTTTCAGGTCCACAGACTTTTTGTTCAGCTACAGCCTTTGCAAATTTATCTGGTAGTTCATTACCATTACCTGGGATACTAATGTGACTGGGAATTCATGTAATGTTCAGGTTTGCTTGTTGTAGCCTGCATGTGACCCAATACTAACCAAACGGCAATCTGAAAAAATTGAACTCAAAAAAGAAAGTTCTAGGAATGATATTAAAAACGTTTACCTCTATGTAAGACATACTCTAACCTGATGCTAAACTTCGGACTACCCATCCTGAACAGCCTCTGATTCAGCTATATGTTACCCTTAAAGGAGCCAATTTAATGTGAACACAACCTTACAAAGGGTCTATTGTGGATATACCTCTCTGCCTGAAAAAACACTACTTCTCAGAATGTATTAACACTATTAAAAAGATTAAAGTATTTATGCAAATCGTAATTTGATCCGGTCGACAAAAGGTTAATTGATCAACGTGGTGCGTTAGTTTAGAAACGTTTTGAACTCATCAGTT
>JAQFYB010007111.1:0-11228 GCA_034694085.1 Pogonognathellus longicornis
TTCTACGTCGAAAATTCCCCATGTATTTGACTTAGGGTTTTTCGAGAGTTTTTGTGGACACGGAAAGAAGCCTGTATTTCCACCCCCTGCACCTACCTCGATGCAAGTTGAGAAAAGTATGACATTGAATACTTGGTGAAACGGTATTTTGAATTATATTTAGACATGCTTTTGTGATGGAAAATGCAAGTATGCTCCTAAATGCTTTCAAACAAATCGTATTGAAATTGAAATCCCTCATACACAGATGATTTAATTATAAAATGAATTATAAAAGCACAGTATAAATATTCTAAGACATTTTTATACAATTCTATTGAAAGGAGCATAACGATCATGATCGTTATGCTGCTTTCGCTGCAGGTATACATAAACACCAGATCAAACAGCAAAGTACACAACTCCGAATAGTTTGATTGAGTGATGTGCAAATTGTGATGTGCAAACAAAGAATGGCAACATTTTCTATATTGTTGTATGGACAATAAATGGACATGCGATTCGCAATGTGTAATCTTACCCTGTTGTGAATATTATGCAGTTTCATATGGGGCAAACATTTTGTAACTTATACATAACATTGTCATCTTCATCTAATCAAATAAAGATTAAACAATTTATTTATAATTACACATTTAGGTATTATTGAGTTTTATACTTTGAATTGACTTTGAATTGAATGCGGGGCCGATTTTGCCTTTTTTAACCGTTATAATGTTTTGAGACCGAACTCCCTATTTTGTATGGCTTGTCACTAGAATAAATTAAAGTTCAAATATATTAATATTTCAACGGTTAGGTAGGCCTAATGGGACCGTCGATTTAATATTTCGTTTCTGCGAGTCCATGATAAAACCTTGATAGGGTGGCAATAATATTCTCACCATACATTACAGAGATATTGTTGATAAAATATTCTGAGTGTAAATAACTAATGAAACGTAAATAAACGAAATATTGGTGGATCTCATTCAGGCGCGTACCCAGGATCATAAGCTGGGGGTGCACAGCAAGGTTGTAGATAGAAATTAAATATTGGAAGAGCAAAATTGAATATTAGGTACAAATTATTTCATAATAGCGCTTAATAATTAGGTAAAAACCAACTTAAAATGCATAAAAATCGCGCGTAGCGCGAAGTTTTTCGATTTTTTTGGTAAAATAACCTAATTTTTGAGCAGTCTGGGAGGTGCACGTGCACCCGGTGCACCCCCCCTGGGTACGCGCCTGATCTCATTACTTGGCGTATCCAGGTCACATTTTGGGGGGAGGCTTGAGCAAACTTTTGTTAAGTACGTCAATTTTTCACGCGCAGCAAGAAAATTTTTGAGATTTTTTGCATTTTTACGGCAAAAGTAACCTCTTTTTTGGTAATTTTGGGAGAAACCTGTTTTTATCTAGTGTAAAGTCCAAAAATTGGGGGGAGCTTCAACCCTAAATGCGCCACTGATCTTGGATTATACAGTGTGTTGAAGAATGTGTGCAGAATGTAGAATGCACTGTACAATTACCAATTTTTATCAAAATGGACGTACAATTCTGAAATTTTTCTTTTGTAAGATTACAATAGGCACTAAGTGTAATTAATATAGGAATTAATTGAAAGTCATTACCTCGTCAATGACAGAAAACTCACTTTCAAATTTTTAAACGGTAAAATTTGTATTTATTTTTTTAAATAACAGGAGGTTCTATGAATTTGAAAATATGCTCAAATATTCTCTACAGTTAACTATAGAGATCGTTGGCGCAAAATTTTAAATTTTTAGTGG
Organism: Pogonognathellus longicornis; assembly: GCA_034694085.1. Lineage (NCBI taxonomy): Eukaryota > Metazoa > Arthropoda > Collembola > Entomobryomorpha > Tomoceridae > Pogonognathellus > Pogonognathellus longicornis. The sequence goes on from JAQFYB010007111.1 coordinate 1,773, forward strand.
GTGAAAAAAATAAACATATATAACAAAAATAAAACAAAATTTCATTATTCAAAAATTAAAAACTTAAAATTTATTATTTAATTAAAAACTTTAAAAAATCCCGGCTATATGTATAAGGATGGTTGTATTTAAAAAACTAACTTATACTTAACTCGAAAAATCTTTCTCTGAAATTTTTTAATTTCGATTTGTAAGTATGTTTAAAACGTGTTCAAAAGTTTGGTATTTCTTTGCCCAAAGAAATACCAAACTCCAAACCAAATATCAAAACCACTGTTTTTTCAGTAATTGACGAGGTAATTGCTATATACTATTACGATTACTGCATACTGTAATATTACAAAAGAAAAGTAACAGAATTATACCCCAAACCCCGATTTTGAAAACAATGATTTGATTTGATTTGATTTAACTTTATTTGTGTGATAGCTCTGATCAGCTCTAGGCTGTTCTCTCTTAGGTGTCACAAAACTCCCCAAATCACCTCAACTACAAACTACATTCTTAATTTTTTTAAGTTTTAATTTGGATTAACTTAATTAACAATTTCTTATAATATAGCCAATAATAATTAATAATTTTGTATAATACAGCCAATAACAATTAATAATTTTGTATAGTATCGCCAATTGAAATTAATAATTTTGTATAATATAGCCAATATTATGGAAATGGATATGGAAATTTGGATATTTGTAAAAGAATTTGTAATGTAGTTTTGTAAAAAAAATTTGTAAAAAATTTTTGTAAAGAATTTGTAAATTTGTATTTGTAAGAAATGGATATTTGTAAAATATTTGTAAAGTGTAAAGTGGGTGACATTATCTGCAACACACTTATAAAAGGTAATAAAAACAAAATGGACTCGACAAGGGCAATTAACCGAAACAGAAACTTGTATAGTGCACTTACAACGGAACATAATTTGTTGTTTGGATCTTCATTAAACTACCGACAACCATATTTTATGTTACGACGTGTAAAACTTAATACTTTATTATTTTTAGTATGTATGGGAAGATGTTATGTGGGTGTGGGAAGATGTTATGTGGGTGTGGGAAGATGTTATGTGGGTGTGGGAAGATGTTATGCAATTGAATCACTGAATAAAATAATATCTATAATACCAATACACGGTTCTTCAATTTAACATACAACAATACACGAGTTTATTTTATTATGATTTTTATTACGATTACAACACCCCAATAAAAAATTAAGAACCTCAAGACAAAATGTGATTATTGATGTGAGGAGACCAAGTAGAAGTATATAAAGTGGTCCCTTGACATTATCAAGGTTTATTTTATTCTCTCGGTAATAATCATTTTTAATTGCTCTTGAAACATTGTTGTCCTTTTCCCATTGTAACTGCACCCATCTTTGTTGAGCCAAGTCAATCGATATCCACTTTGTTATTAAACCTGATACTCTGATGGAGTGAACAGCCTTGTTAAAATTAGCTTTATAAATTCTTCCTGGTTTCATGCAAAATGCTGGTTCAGCCCGCGCTGTGGACTCTTTGGAGATTATTAAAGGCGTTTTTTCATTTGCACCGAAATATTTTTTGAGAAAAAATTCGGTTTCCATATCCCAAGCCCAACATGCAAACTTGTCAAGGGAAATAGATTTTTTCAAACAATTGCTATCTGTCCCAGGAATTCTTCGATCATAAATAATTTTCAAAGCACCCACTCCATCTTTAAAGTAAGGAAGTGATGATCCACCCAAAATATTTGCTCCCATTGCCCACTTATAATCCTTCATTTTTATTAAATCTTCCGTCGTTTTTGGAATTTCTTCGAAAGAAGGAAATGTCATCATTGTTAGAAGTTTGGATCGATAGACTGTGGCAAGTATTAATCCAGAAAACGCCCAAATGATGCACAGCATTCTTGATTGTATACTTTTTGGATAAATGATTTCTTGCTCCAAAAGAGCGGAGACCACGTAACTTGTTAAATGTCTATTGAATTGAGTCGAAATATTCGACACTTCATATTTCTGAAATATTTCAAACGCCATCAGAACAAGTACAAGAGATGCAATAATAGTAATCCAGGTGAACAAACTGAAAGGACGGTACACTGATTTCCACGAGTACAAATTTTTTGGAAGGCGAATAGAAAACCGTACTGCAACATTATATGGCGACGTTGTAATATCCACCACATGAAAACGCTGTAAATTGTAGCCAACAGGAATACCAAGGTCGGCTTGACCATGTAAAACGTCACCAACGCACCCACTCCACGTTCCATTTGGTAAAAGTGTCCCAGTACTGCCTCCTTGGCAAGGAATCGCTTTATACGTGTAGTTAAATTTAGATACAATCTCTTCTATGACATATTTTGTGCATCCTCGTTTTAAATACCATTCTCCATTTGTCAACTGCTCCGGTTGAATGTTGAAATATAATTTCGAAGGGACTCCTATCACAAGCTGGTGTCTATTAGCGTTAAGAGTAAACTCAGGAAAAAATGTTTCCAGCGGAAAACCAGAACGTTTCTCCGGAATAATAATTTTTTTGATTTCTGGGAGTCCTCTTGAACAGTAGAAACAAACTGTTGACACTTCAACTGCTTGGCTGCGTTCGTACATTACGATTTTATTTTTTAAATCCATTCCGAAACTTGATAGTAGTAATTGAATTTGCAGATTTTCAATTGTGAGAAATATAAAATGATCTTCATCCTTTCTGGCAACTCCGGTCAAATGCTTGGTTAAAATATTTGAGAAACTTTGGACAAAATCATCATTGAAATTGAAAACTGTAGTAACAATAACTGCACAATTTTCCCTGTTGCCTCTTATTTTTGCTGAAGTGACAGCATCAGAGTGAGAGAAAGTAAAATTTGTTTGATTCAGGTTCAAAATATGGAAATCTCTATATATTGATTCGAAAGGCAAATCGTTTCCTATATTATAAGCATTTTCGCCGTAGAAGATAAAAAATAAATTGCATTGAGCAAAGTGATGGCTTACGATAGAAAATGCTATGCTCCATAAAGTTTCTTGTGACATTTGTAAGCAAAAAGATTAATACAATAATTGCGGCCAAAAGTATTATTTTTATTGACAGCTTTTCATTACAATTATTACCTACACTAGAAATATTGTTGAGACTAAAAATATTTTTGAGTATTTCAAAATTTAATTTAAATGAATTGGAAAATATACCAAAAATTGTCAACTGAAATTAATTACACATATCTTACTTTACTCCCAAACTCTTTCGTACGGTTGAATATTGAAATTGCAATGCGACATCAAAATATCAAAGCACGTATACTATTATTATAAATATCGTTAGGATAATTATGAAAGGAGGAACCTTAATCAATCAGTGATGACGTGAATGACATATTACAAGTGATCAAATATTTGTCAAGTGGGTCGTATAGGTATAGCATTGTGGTTAATGCCTTCGTTGTTTGTAGCACTTAATTTAGGTTCGACAATTATTTTAATGATCAGTCACATAACATTTATCTATTCAGTATTGTCTGACCAATTAATGCCGATTCTTGGTAATATTTTTGAATACCTACTATGCATTTTCATCAGAAATTTCCAAATCAATTATGGAAGTTATTTAAAATTATCGAGAATTTCATAAAATTCTAAATTAGTAATATTGTTTCTACTAGTACTACTATAAGTGTACGATTTTTATCTAAAAACTTCCATGAGTTGATCCAAAAAGTTTAAAAGTGGAGATAAGTTTGGAAAACGATTATTTCTCCCACCTCAAGACATTAAATAAATTGATAAGTTAATAATGCAGTGTACTCTGCGGTGTAGGTCCACCCAAAAAGAAGAGAGAAATTTGGTCCTTTTAGTCCCTCATTGATGTTTAATTTTGAATAATTTATTAGCGTTCTTAGAAACGTTATTTTGTTTTTCCCATTTTAAATGCAAGACTCTTTCATGGGCAACATCCATTGCTGACCACTTGGACACCAATCCTGAAACTCTCATTGCGTTGATAGCTGTATCAATATAGTTTTTAAATATTCTTCCAGGTCTCATACAAAACGCAGGTTGTCCAGGTGCAGTGGATTCCACAGAAAAAAAGCAAGTTTCTGAAGAAAAAACTCTGTTTCCCCAGCCCAAGCAATGCAGGCAAATTTTCCTTGTGTTATAGCATTCTCAAGGCATTTGTTTTCCTCCCCAGTTTTCATTCATTCGTAAACCGTTTTTAAAGTATTTGTGCCATCTCTAAAATAAGGAATTGCTGATCCACCAAGTACTCCAACCTCCATTCCCCATTCAAAATCATGTGAAGCAATTAATTTTTGAAATGTTTTCGGAACTGCGTTCAAAATTGGAAAGGTCATTAAAGTTGCCAGTGTTGTAAAATTAAGGCAAGCCAACAGCCAGAAAATACATACATAGCAGCGTATTATATTGTATTCTAGTTATTAATCTAATATCTATTTTAAGGTATCATATTTTTACCCAAAATTACTTAATTTGGGTATCAAGGCTTGATAGGCTTGGCTCGAGCTTAGCTCAAACTCGAAAACTGTGTGAAATCCGGCTCGGCTTGAAAATGAGCCGGCTCGAAAATAATCGAGCAGGCACGGCTCGTTGCCAACTCTAGTAGATTGTAGATAGGTTAAATTATTAACCATTCCATGAGGAACAAATGCTCATGGTGAAAGTGTTTATCTATGTTTTCCCCACATCCAGTTCACCTAGCTTCCTTGAACTGTGATCTGATATGACAACTGCTTCATTTCCATGGTATAAAACACGCTGGGAAACTTTTAGTGTCTGTGGTAGGTATGCAATTAAAGACATTAATTGCACTTTATCAAGGAAACACACCAACTTCAATCTTTGTGCAGATAATGTATTCGAGGAACCCATTAAGATCCTGTAAATTGAATTAAATATTTGTGGATTTAAAGGTTTCGATAAAATCCCTCTGGAGTCGTGTGTCGTATCTAATGGACTAATATAATATTCATATTTGAGCTTTCTCCAATATGTCATTTTTTACAATAGATGTTTGAAGACAATGGGAGTCTGTATAATTATTTCCATTTAATGCATAAACTAGTCTGCATTGTGACTATCTCACATATCTCACATAAATTTTTACGTTATTCGCATACAAATTTATACGCCCCATTCTTAAAAGGGGCGTATAAATTTAAAATAGACAATAAATGGATTTAAAGCCCAAATGGTTTCCACAATGATATTTCAATCCAAATCCAGTAAGATTTCTTAGCAGTTTTAATTTCTGTTTGCCTATTATCCGTCCATATTAAATGCCTTATAGACCATATTGATTGGTTCCAAAAGACATCAAATTATCAGCAGACTTCCGTGTTCCGTGTAGATTGGGATGACGAAGTTAAATAAAAGCACACAAAGGTTGGTCGTCTTTGCAATTGTAATTGTTCTTAGCAAATAGGAAGTCGATTTAATCGCCGAATCTATCATGCCACTATGTATAAAGTTTTTGAGAGATAGTTTAACTAAAAATCAGTTTATTACAAAATCGATCAATCGATGCAATTTCCGTTCCTTCGAATACAGCTTAATTACGTCATTATCATTGAAATACAGTACTTCGGTACAAATTTTTACTGGAGTTATCAGAGTATAGAAAAGAGTATAAAACATGAATGATATTCTCTTACTGTTATATTACATGGAGTATTCCGGTGTGGCAAACCAAAACGCTTTAAGCGCACATACTTAATGTTGCGTAACCACATTTTGTCATATATTATAGCTCATTAAAAGTTCCAAAGAATGCTCTACAAGATTTGTATAGTGGTTTATTTAAAAATGACCTGTGACATTTTTGAGGCAGGACTAACAATGTCTTAATCCAGCCAGTCCTATAGAACACTGAAAATTGTTAGACCTGTGTCAAAAAGATCACAGTTCATTTGAATATATACCACTATACAAATCTTGTAGAGAATCGTTTTGCACATTTAATGAACAATGACACAATTTGGTTCCGCAGAATTATTTGCACTTAAAGCGTTTTGGCAAAAAACATGTACCTATACACTGTGAATAATTGATTTAGGAGATAAAAGCAATATTTACTTTAAGTTACACAATAAATGAAAACTCACTTAAAGATGCTTTGCGCCAAAGCGCTTTAAGAGCACATAATATTGCGCAACATTGTGTTATTGCTCATTAAATGCGAAAAACGATTCTCTACAAGATATAGTGTGTATAATGCTTTATATCAAAATAACCTATGACCTTTTTGAGACAAGTCTAACTAAAGCTTTATCCAGCCCATGTATTTTCCCTATGACAGTGTAGACTGATCACTCTGTGTAACAACGCACATTGAGATATGTCTACGCTTACACGAAATAATTAATAATTAATAAATAAATACCTAGGTATACCAGCTGAGTGAGATTATATAGATTTTCATATACTCATCGCAATACTTCATTCAGGCAAGAAATCAAAGAATGACCTAAAATATTTCTGTCTTTGTAGCATTGGGTTTAATTAGCTATTGCCCATATCGAGTCATTAATCATACTCAACTCATCACAGTTGGAACAATAGGGGAGCAACGCCCAAACACGATTTCCGACGAATTTTCCATCTTGGCGATATAACATTAAAGGATCACTGTCGACAGTTCGGTGTGGCAGACGATATATTGATACATACATACGTCAGCACTTTTGCGGTGGGTATTTTACAATAGTCAATAATAATAATAACTAAATAATAAATTGACAATTAATAAATTTCTACTTAACAATACACAATTTTACCACATTATTATTATTTAAAATTTTTAAACACATTTTACTAAACACGAAGCTCGGATTTGAAGCAGGAGAGTTTATTATATCTTTGTCTTCTTGCAATTTAAACATATTTAAAGTCATGTTTCTTTGCAAATTAATTACACTCTTTGTATGGAACCAAGTATCAACCGGCTTACAACTAAAATCTACAACCATTGCCGTTATTAGAATCATAAATGAAAAATTTTCTTGTTGTGATCTTTTTGTTGTTTGCAACAGTGTTTTCAATAATGAGACCATTTCAATAACTACAGAAGTGTCCAATTTGGCAATAGGAACTCAAAGAGATTTCTATTATGTCAACTTTGACACAATCTCCGATTCATTTACTTTTGAGAATTTCCATTCCAAAAAAAGAAAAGGGGAACGTTCTCACTGCAACGTGGTTGTTTCATTTTTCGCCTCTGTGAATACATCTCTCTACGACAAATTCTTAAAATTACTTAGTGTGCATTTAAATGCAGCTACAAAAATAAACGAAGATCATTACATTTTCATAACAAGGCCGGAAGCTACTTCATCTCTTTTATTATCCGAGTTTGGCAAAGGAATAAAATATAAAGTTGTTTTGCACGAAAATAATTTTGCTGAAGGTAATTTTGTTCAAGCTACAACAAGCTGTTTTTTCTGTGGAATTGATGGAAATCCAAAAATAACTCATTTAGAAAATAGGTTGGACAACATCACTTTGGATTTTTTATTCCCAGACTTCACGAGAAATGGAAATGGACACACCTTGGTGCTATCAAGTTCAACTAGATTGATATCTTTAATAGAATTAGCTCTTTCCTGGAACCGAACTTGGTATGCAAAGCGAGGATACACAAAATCGGTGGTGGATGAAATGACCCGACATTATAATTACACTTATAAAACCATTCCGTCAACTGGAGGTGGGACTGGAGTCATTTTACCTAATGGCACTTGGATGGGTTCGGTTGGAGATGTTCTCAATGGTAAAGCCGATTTAGGCGCAGCTACGAGTATGAATCTTCCTCGGTTCACAGCGGTTGAAATGACAGCATCGTTTACAGATCTCAGTGTTGATTTTGTGACTGGCACACCCAAACAAAGTTTTACCTGGAAATCCATTTACAAACCTTTTTCAGTTCAAATGTGGATTGGGATTTCGTTATCACTTGTGTTTATATTTATCACATTCAAAGTCATTTCTATATTTGAAGTTACTGATTCGAAGAATTTCAACGCCCACAAATTTTCATACATTTTATTTGTCTTACTTGAAAGGGAAATTGTTTATCCAGTCAGTAATTCGTCTAGAATTATTTGTATCTGCTGGTTATTTGCCTGTTTAATTTTGATCAATGTTTATCGATCTAAACTCACGGTGCTGATGACTTTTCCAGTTTTGGAAGTAATGCCAACGACCTTTGCAGAAATTGCAGAGTCTACTAATTTTAAATGGGGACTGGAATCTGGACTTGTGGGTGGCGCTGCAATATCCTTGTTTAAAAATGGAGGAAAAACGTTTAAAACTATTTATTCCAAATTGACAACTGGTTTTGAAGACAAATGCTTTGAGAGGTCTATGTCGACTAATTTTGCTTGTTTCACGCTCTCTGGCACTACTGATTATATCATGAGAACCAATTTCAGTGTTACCGATACTATTCCGTTGAGAATTTCTAAAGATTCAGCAGTGAATTATAGACCAGCCTTTTCTTGTAAACCAAAACAAGTTTGGAAGGCGAATTTCGATAAAGTTATTAATGCTGCGAGGGAATCGGGATTGGTGTTCAAGTGGAAAACAATAGACTTGGATATTCAAAGAGAAAAACAATTTCGACAAGAACAGTTTAGTAACGTAGCAAAAAGAAGAAAATATAATTTGAAAGGTGCTTCCAAACTTTCCATTCACCATTTTAAAGGAATTGGTATTTTTTACATCATTGGTGCAACACTTTCGATAATTTTGTTTTTCGTAGAAGTATTCAATGGTGTTTCTATTTTCATAAGAAAAATTTACACAGTACGAAAAATAGTAAATATTAAGCATTGTAACTTGCAGATAGAAATAGAACCACACAATCATTCTACTGTGTAGATTTGGCATATACCTAATATAATATTGTAGTATGAAGACCTTTTAATCTGGTAATACAGATATATCAATTAATTATTATATTATAAATTTGACCCTAAAGATAATATGTAATATTTGAATAAATAAATATTTGAAAAAAATTAACCTTAATCAAATTAAAATGCAAGTTTTTTATTTCACATTGACAATGAGTTTGAATACTATCTAGGATTTTCAGAATTTCCATTTCAAGACAAGAAAAGGGGAACGTTCTCACTGCAATGTGCATGTGGTGGTTTCATATTTTTTATCTCTGTGGGTGTGGATACATTTCTTTACGAAAAATTCTTTAAACATGTGCTGTGGTATGGACACACTGTCCCAGCTTTATTAAGTATCGGAGAGTATCAGAGATGCTTTATGGTTTTTAATTTCAGTCTGTCTGTATGAATGTATGTTCGCTGTATGTCTGCGTGTTCGTTCTCGTTCTCAACGTCACCCGTGTATATATCCGTACAAGGGGCATGCCTAATTTGATGAATAATGAATTTCATTAAATGATGTTTCAGAGCCATCTAGGAGAGCATATAGACAACA
>JAQFYB010007112.1:0-11227 GCA_034694085.1 Pogonognathellus longicornis
CATAGGTCCAAGAAAGAAACCCAAATTAGATACACCATCCGGATCTCAAAGTACAACGTCTCAGGTAACATTCATCAGTCTCTTTGTTTTTCACATTTTGAAACTTATTAGTGTAATAATTGTTGTTCAATATTCAATGTATTCATCATAAGATAAACAATGGAAATTATAATTTTTAGGCATTACAGTTATAATTTAAAAGTGTCCAGTGTAAATTGTGTAATTATTGCATTGCCTATTATGCAGTGCGAATGCAAAAATTGTATGTTCGGCAATACCATTTATTCGGCATTTTGCTTTTAAACAGAATTCCCTGGGCGGCCTTGGTGCTTCTAATAGTCTCAACAGACCTCAGGTGAGTATAATGTTAAAATAGATGAGTAAAGTAATGATGTTTAAAATATTAGGCTATTGTCTAAATAAATTCATGTTACATGATGTGGAAGTGTATTTTTAAAAAAATGCTAGAAAATGCAACTGACAGATTTTAATTTGGATGATTTTCAGATGGGGTTGAGACCAAGGTTAAAAAGAGTCAATCTCAGGGATTTACTATTTCTATTGGAGCAAGAGAAGGAAACGATGAGAAGTTCATTTCTCTATAAGCAGTTACTTCTTAAGTAAAATCCTGTAAGCAGATTAGAACGGCAATTCCTGTAAAGTACATTAAGAGGCGAACGTGTTAGTTTGATACTGCAATATTGCCTATTAAACTCAAAAATAATACAATAATAAGTTAAAGAACTTGTGCATTGTCTTTATAGCAATGCTGTCTGAATTCTGATACACAAAGCATAAAGAAACAGAATGAGAAAAGAAATTTTAAATTTTATATTCACTAACTATTCAAATATTGCATTAATGTCGTTAGACTTTACAGTGTGAGTCTATATGCAAACCCCTATAGTTTTAATGCCTTATTTGCTTGTAGTTTAACGAAAATTATTAATATTCCGATTTTACTTCTTCACTGCTGTAACTATCTGTACTTTGTAATAATATTCGTGATTTGACGTTTTTATTATCATAATGTTAATTTGGTATGGGTGACTACAAAGAGTTGGTGAAGCACTTCACTCAATTCACATTTCCCAACCAAAAGTAGCAGAAATCCACACCTAGGATTTTCTTGAGTTTTCTATGACTTATGACTTGTTGTTGTTAGTGGCTGGGTTTTGCAAAGTATTGTTGTAGGAATCGAATTCAATATATTTTATACGATTACATGTGACGCAATAAGAATGATATGATATCCTTAGACGTTTAGAGTAGTTCATAATCCGATTTCTACTTACTGATACTGTGTGTATATTGTGTTAACTGTTCAGCCCAGCTGCCTGTGTAGTAGAATACACAATGATGACATGTAAGCAAATGCTAAATATTAAAGTGACACTTTGTAGCACTCGTTATTAGACTAATCTAAAACAGTATGTTATATGATTAGTGCATATTCCCTTAAGTCCGTCTATGAAATGTGAAAAATGTTACGTATGTACTTATATGAATTACTGTGTAATCAATACGATACAATATAATATATATTTACATGTACTCTCAGCTGTAATAGAAAATACTTTGTTGACCACTTAAAATTGAAATGAAAAACGTATAAAGCAAAAATTTCAAAAGATTTACAACTTAAATGCGATTCAGCTCATTTAGTTATTCTTGAGTTTAGTAGATTGATTGTAGGTTTCCCAATAATATTCCAAAGGTAAACCTTTGACAACAAAAAGACATACATACAGAAATCATACTATACAATTAGTGTTACACACACAGTATTGCAATTCACGTAATAACACTACTATTAGCACACATGTCAAACAAAGCGTGTCGTACATGTACACACAAGAAATGAGAATGAGAACGTACTGAGACTACTGCAGCATACATTTACCATCATCGATAAAATTGCCTTATAAAAATACATCAAGTAAAATGAAATATTTACATTGCATGTGTAGACACAAAATGTAGATTAGTTTTAGACTGTGCAACTGATTAATAACTGTTGCAGCATCTACTAACTAATAATTAGCCTAATCGTTCGTCGTACTAACAGAAAAATCATTTTTATGACTACTCTACAGCAAAGCTCCATATTATAATTACCCACCTACTTAACAATTTTGAAGAAGCATTATGATAATTCATTATCATGATTGTTTCTTTGTTATTGTCAAGTACATAGGTATAATATTTGCCCATTATAATATTAGGGAAACCATAAAGTGGCTTAATAACCTAATCTATCAAAAAAGAGGATAAGCTATTAGGTAGAGGGGGCACAATTTCCATTCACACAGTCGGTCTCACATTTTACTACTAAAACCAAGTAGAGTTTAAGTCAAAGTTTCATACTTTACACTCGAAGCAGGGAAAGGAAGGTTAAAGTTAGTTGTGTCACAATGAATTGTGATCTCAGTTCCTCGTTCTCTTGTTAAAAAGTTAGTTGAAAGTCGTAATGTGTTAACTGACACAACATTTGTAGCCAAACGACTCTAATATACCAATTAACATAAATTGAGTATAAAATAAAATCTAGAAAAAACTAAAAAAATATAAGGCAAAGCAGAAGAGGACTTGATTGAAAGTAGCATCAGCCCATCAATTGCATTACTTAATACATCATTCAATTCATAAATACTAATAAGTATACAGCACACCTTCCCTGTATTTGCCTTTAATCATTTTATCTATGCAAGTAAGTTAATGTTCTATGCATCTACGAATCAATATTGTTATCCGGAAGGCCTGAAATGTATAAGAAATACATGGCTAGTGTTCTACCGCAGGAAATAATCATAAAATTGTGGTATTCATCGTACTAATTGATAGAGCAACAGGAATCCTAGGTTATTTTAGGGACTCTACTTATAGGTTAAGTAAACAAATTATGGTAAACCATACAAATGGCACACATACTACTAAAACAATACGTTATATCTAAGTTAGATGACTTTAGTTGTAAGTACCTTGTTGACGGACTACACAACAATTAAATATACATTTACTTAAAACTGCAGTGAACGAAACATCTGTAGACTATAAGTAATTATTGCATCACATGTAATAGTGTTATAAATTATCAACGAAATAGCTATATCTATAAGTAAGTAGTATTTTGCACGGTAAAACTGAGCTATACGATCAGTACATGTATTTTATTATATAAATACGTACAGACTAAGGCTATGATATTCATGCATAGTGAAAGTACATGTTACAATACAACTATTAGAATTGAATTAACGAACAAACCCCACTTTAATACTAATCCATGAAATATTATATACAGATATTGGTAATGAGTCCAAGCAGCATTGTTATTAAATTATTGTACTAATTACTAAGGCAGGGCTGTATTTGTATATTTACGCTTTAAGCTGATTGAGAATTCGAGTACCTATAGGTAGATGGGTATTTACAGAGTGTGTATGTATGCGTGTAGAGTATATAGGTTGCATTTAGTTGGAATAATTGTTCTTCTTCTCTTAACTGTCATTAGTAAATTAAATTAGTATTAGATTGTGTGCTAATTTCCTGTGTGGAAAGAGTGTAGGGTTGGACGTTGGAGACGGGGAGTGATGAGATATTTATATGAAAACATCTTCGAAACAAAGGATTATTTATAAAAATACTTCGTATACGTAACCCAAAGTAGCTTTTTGCCTGTAGGTTTTATTCATAGGGAAATTAGGGCTGCAAAACCTACAAAGGTCAATTATAGATTACCTTCATGAATATTAATTACTTAATTAATTCAAATCTACATACGAACAATTAATTTACTATCTATTTCAATTTTTACATATTATAATATCCCTTTAAAAAAGTTGTAGTAAAACAATACATTAATCTAATTCTCACAATCTATTCTTGCAATTTTAACAAGGTCCAATTGGCTTGGGTCTAGGTATTTAGTTTCTTTAGGACAGTTAGTTATTTATAAGTTTTTGAGTTCAGCTTTTCAACTACGTTTCGTTTACATATTTATAGGCAGGACTATGTTATTCGTTAGCACACAGGTTTCTATAAGACATAACGACTAAGACTTCAAGATTAGCAAATTCATAACTGCAGTTTTTTATGCATTGTATATACACAACTCTGACAATCTTCGTACAGTTTTATTTCTATGTGACCTCTACATCTTTTCGGCATTACCTTTCAAGGGTTTTTGCACCTTCTAATGCGCACTATCAATTGTATCACTAGGTATGTACTTTTGTACATGATTTTTTTCAAACTTAAGGGATTCAGGTCATGTCGGGTAATTTATTAATTGTTTCGCGTTGAATATTATGCTATTGATGAATCACAAACTAGACAATTAAACAATTTAAGTCTATATACAATTATTCATCATAAAGAAGTAGAGTATGTTTGTTTATCAAATAATTGGGTTAATTTCATGCACTCGCTGACATTTAATTTTAGATTGTCATAATTTGTCCTATATATTTATTACAGTGTCACATCAACAAATGACAAAAAAAGATTCACAGACATTACTTGTAGTAATTTAATTATGCACTCATAAAAATGAATTGTTAAATGAAATGGGTTAAAATACTTATGTTGTAGCTTGTTTGTTTATTGGTTTAATGTTATTTATTTGCTATTATAATTGAGTTTAACAATTTGTTATGATATGACATGGTTGAAAAATATGGTTAAAAGAGGATTACTAACTCTAACTAGTGTTTAGAAGAGATCATTATTACTATCTTTAGATTTGAGTAAATATATTTATTTTATGTGACATTAGTTTTGTGTTTTCTATGTTAATGGCGAATAGTTTGATAGTTTGTTTGTAAGTGAGCCTAGATGCTTTGTGAGAAGGCTTGAGGTGACAAAGTCCGATAAATCTGTCATTATTAGTAAGGAAATACATACCTATATGTTTTCTTCACACGGACTGAAGACAAAACCTTAGCAATGTCCTTGTTCTATACTTGACTTGTTTATTTCTCACGTAATAAGATTAGTCTTTACACAATTGTTGATGTGTATTTGCAATTAGTTAACTATGGTTAAAATACTATATGTAATGATTACTCTGTTTATATAAATAATATATGATGATGTATTGCAAATGTATTTGTATTATGATGCCTACTATTAAGCTGTGCTATCGTAACATGTATATACCTAACATAAAGTAGGTATTCTCAAACGAGATGAAGATGAATATAAGGGGATAATAATTCAAATGAATATTATTTTTTTGTGTAGCCGAATAAAAATGGTTTGTAACAAAGAAAGATCTTTTCTACTTGTGTGTTACCTTGATTTTTTCAATGTCCATTTTTCTATACTGCTAATAAAACTTATTTTTTCATATTACTATTTCTAGCATGCGATAATATGGAAGTTAAAAAATAATATTGACTAAAATTTGCGTACTCCAAATACATACTACATAGAAAGTAAGCACTGGCAAATTGTGAGCGAAGAAAAAGAGTTTTATGCATCAATTCATATAATATCTTAATGTGATATGATTCTGGGTAAAATTGTACATAGTATTTTATTTTCTCTTTTGTCAACCATTCTTGTGAAAGTCTCAGTCTCATGTACATACGTAATACTCATAGAATTTATGATGAAACCTATGTATATCAGTAAATCAAACAATCTGCTTAAAGGCATTAGTTATGTAGGAAAATAGCTGTGTGAAAAAAGTAGATTTTAGTTTTGCCATACTCGTATCACAAATACAATCACCTATAATTACACAGCAAGTAATATTTATGCCATTTAGTATTCACTCATAATTGCATGTCAAGCTATATAAAATAGCATATAATATTATATTGAAAATGAACTTTGTCAATTCGTACAGGTTTATCAATAGCTGGTAAGAATATGTGATGTGATGTAACAATTTTGAAGAACTATTGATCAATTTAGAATTGAGTATAATGCAAACATTATTCAGTTTTATGTTTAATGATCATAATTCCATCTCGAACAGGACAAATTATCTGTAAATCATAAAGGCATATCGTTATATTAATTCCATATATATCTCAATAAAAACAAAGCTTTTTGGACAATTTAGAAATGATTGTACCTGTGTAACTCTCTCGTCTTCTTTCACAAACTGAACAAAATCTTTCAAGGCTTTCCCTGCAACGGATGTTGCTTCAAGATAAGGTTCTCCATCCCACAGTACGTTGTCGCAAAGAAAGGCACCCGTTTTAGACAGCAAATCATTATCCATAATGTACTACAAAGGTTAAATGTACTGTCATTACACAAGCATTATTACAAACAATCTGATTATCATTGCAGCACAATGATGAAAATCTAAAGGTATTATTACAGTAATCAGTTTTTCATGCTTTTCCATGCTTTTGTGAAATACATTCAATGTTACACATAACGCAAGACGCAAGAAGTCACCTACTAGTTACATGTAGATGCATTTATTATTTAGTTACCTTGTAATAATTAATGTAATTTCCTTTATCCGCATCAATAAATACTAAATCGAACTGTTTTCCTTCTTCCTTTAATTTGACGAGAGAATCGTTTGCAGCACCAACGATCACTCGTAACTTATTTTCTACTATGGTTCCCGCAACACGAGTTTCTACCCAAGTTTTCAAATAAGGGAACAATTCCAGACACACCATCTCTTCCTGAAAACAATATGATCAGAAATTGAATTCTCATTTTACTTTTTGTAAGAAAATTGGTCCTCAGCTTAGAATATGGTTTGATCATTTCATGAGTTTTGATTTGAGATTTAGAATAATAACGTTTGTAATAGGCTGCAATATTCATAGTTATAATCTTACACAATATGGGGACTGTGCGAAAGAGACAGCGCTGTAACCCGTCAACATCCCGATCTCCAAAATGCGTTTTGCTCTGGTTATTTCCGCCATAATCTGTAGGAATTGACCTAAAATAATATACCCATATATTGGTTCATATTCATGGCAGATTGAATATTACTTTGTAAATAGTTGCTATCATTCATATAGAAAGCCATCTAATTCATATAGATAATGTTACGTAAAAGATATTTGGACAAACATAATAATTAATTACTGATACATCAATAGCGGCATGGATTTTGAAAATGCTAAATACAATATTACTGTTAAGCTGCACTACAGATAAATATGATAGTCACCTGCATATGGTCCACTAATCATGACGTGGGGAACTTGGAAAGGCGTCAACCCCTTTTGCTTATTATCAATCCATGGTTCTACGAAATGATCATTCCAAATTTTTTGTTGCAATGCAGTGGGCGGGGAAGCAGTGTCATCAAGATAAGAATCCAGTTTGGTCACCATTTCATAGCAACGTTCAATTTTAGGTGCCAAGTTAAGGTCCTTGTTAGTTCTCATTAATTCTTGCAATTCTTTCGCTAACGCTGCCGATGGACCACACATTGCTGTTGAATTAAATAGAAATAGCAACTTTAGGACTAGGCATTACTGACATTAGATGTATATACGTTACAGGTAACCTTAGATTTATATTTGGATTACGAAGTATTCTTTAATTTAATCTTACAAGCTTCTTTGTTTCCTGATTGACCACTCATCTTGTATCTTTACAAGGTAGTATTGATCTGTATATAGGTAGCAATATATATTGTCTATCAGCTCTTAAAAGCTCAGTCGATCAGCTTGGATATAAATTATTCTGCAAAACAAAATGAATGAGACATGAAACATTTTTTAGTTCATTACACCACAATAAATGCTTTAAAACCAAATAGTATTAGACAGAGTGCATGGCTCTACCAAACGCCTGTAACTGGCATATTACGCAATACTTCCACACACTGTTTATACACCTGCTGTGTTCAAATATTTTCTATTTAATAAACACCTATTAAAGATAAGATAATATTTTGAGTTTGGATTTACAGAGCATATTTTACGTTATTGTCGCTTCTGTACTTCCAATTCTTAAGTCCAAAGACCAAAATAATACTAATATTGATTTATTTTATCGATTTCCATAGATTTCTTACGTCTAAACGAAATCCATTCGCACATAGCTTGTAAGGTGACACTTGTAAGATAACACTCAAATACCGAGTTAAATGTTCATCATACATAGTGCTGGATAGTTACGCGATATAGAACAAATAGTTGTAAGCTTTCAAAAACTTTTATTACTTAAAAAAATAATAGAATTTTATTTGATGTAAAAACTCAAAATAACGTTACTCTTCGTGTACAAATGGCATTGCGTATAACGTGTAAGCACAATTATGTAAGGAAAGAACTTGTCTCAACCTCCTACTTGCAAACAAAACAACAATTGCTCATGAATAAGCAAATACGTAGTGAGATGTATCAAATGTAATATTATTAGTGTAATAAGTAGAATGATTTGCTTACCAATTCGGTTTGAATGCAACTGAAGGTCTTCACATGCTGCCGTACAGATTATAAGTGTCCAGCGTTTTCTGGGAATGATGCATGAAGTAGTATACTTAGTGCTTATGTTACTTATTGATCTGTAGATTTGTTGTTGATGTTCAAGTTTCAAGAATTAACGATGACGAATAAGAATTTTATGTACATGAGCATTTGCTCTCCTGTAACTTGAATAGATCCTAATGATGTACCATTAAACTTCAGGGTCACTCCCATAAATACAAAAAAATATTACATACTATATATAGATTAGAGTCATGTTATATAACTCATATCTAATGTGCAAGTTCATTTTTATAATTGTACCATTTGTACCTACTAGGTATGTATGTAAAGCTTTTATAACGATGTGTCCTAGTATAGTTTAAAACAAAATAAACACTCTTTCATGCAGAGAATAAACCTAGTCAAATATTGCATTCTAAATAGCAATTTCCTATTTCCTACTTTACCTGGCATGTTACATAGTGAATATACATATACAAATAATAAATACCTAACATGTAATTTATACAGATGCATTATTTATGGTATCTATATATTATGTATCAGATGTAGTAGGCAAGTCAAGTGCAATTTGTCATGAGTGCGAACGTGCAAAGTATCACGTAATCTAAACTTTGTTGTTCTAGTCAAGGTCTTGCAAACATCTCTGTCGGTTGGTTTGGATTATGTATTGATGTGTGGTGTTTTACATTCTTCCACTGTCGACTCAATTTTACTGTTCGTGGAGGAGAGGAATGTGTAGCGAAATATTATGGAAAAGCTATTAAAAATTGTTTAGCAAGTGTAAGTCTCATGTCTGCTATTAAAACAAATGAATGTACCTACTTCTTACAATTAAATCGAGTTACTTTTACTACCCCAATACTTCAAAACGTATGAAATTGAATTCCATTTCCTACATTTCAAATGCAAATTATACAATAGTATGAATCCGACAAGCTACGCGTATTGCAAATGCACTCTCTGAGAGCCCGAATAGGCAGTTGTACAATATTTGTATTATCTACGCATCTTGTCCAAGGTCAAAACTTACATGTACTCATTCATAATCCCTTTAAACCAGTTGCTTTATCTCCATTTTTATGAAAAATCTCCTTCAGCTTCAACTTTGATTAAGTTTTATGTAAGGCTCTTTGTGTAGGAACTATTACAAGCCTTGTGAATTTACAAGACGCTTGACCTGCAATTATAGGTATAATAGTTATGTAGATATTTTAATCAGAACATAAAATTATGTAGCCCCACGAATGATTGCATGGAATGGAATGCGTTAATGATATAGCATTTTAAAATTGAAACAAAAGTAAACAATATTATCAGTTCTTTCAGGAATATCTGAATATTGTTATTATTTTGAAATGTTTTGTAGCTATTCTGTTTAGTAATATTAGATGTATTGTGTATATTATAGTGATGAACTGCTGAAGACGGCTCTCTTCTGAGAGGACCAATATTTTAATCTGTAAGTAAATTATATTGAAGCATGTGTCAATATAATAGTTAGCAGAGTAGCATACAATGTTGTATACACAGTCATTTCCATTTATCGAACTGAATTTAGAAATATATTTTGTACCTGTATCACTCTCCCATCCTCTTTCACATACTTTGTAAACTCTTTTAAGGCTTTTCCTCCTGAGGATGCTACTTCAAGATAAGGATCTCCATGCCACAGTATGTTGTCGCAAAGAAAGAAACCCGTTTCAGAAATCAAATCATTGTCCATAATGTACTGTCAAGGTCAAAAAAATAATAATCATTCTTATAATATTTTGTACGAAAGCTAAACTGTGATGTTAATTTATAAATGCACTTATAAATGCATACAAGTACATTTGCGCTGAGTATTATTAGCGGACAACATACCAACAAACCTCTTTTCTACATATGCAAGATATAATTGTATTCAATAGGAAAAATACAGATATTATCTACTAAGACACATAAAAAGTTGACATCATGGTACTTTCTTCTCTATTCCATGAATGACCTCAACTTTCCTTGCTACTACTATTTCAATGAGATCAATCAAATATGGATGCATACGTACACCGTAAACATAAGTTAGGTGTTCGAATATTTCAATTTCAAATACCTTGTAATAATTAAGATAACCTTCTTTATCGGCATCGATAAATATTAAATCGAACTTTTTTCCTTCTTCCTTTAATTTGACAAGGGAATCCTGGGAATATCCTATTATCACCCGCAATTTACTCTCTAATACTGTTCCGGCTGCACGGGTTTCGACCCAGTTTTTCAAAAAAGGGACTATCTCAAGACACACCATCTCTTCCTGAAAACAATAAATATATCATATTATTTAAAAAATTTACTTTCTAGATAGAAAAAAATTAGCTAGAAATTGGTCCAAACCGGTATAAAAAAGTAATGTAGGTAGTGGTTTATACCTAGACTAAACAAATGCTACACATTACTACATTATGGCTTGAATGGATTGGGAGATTTTAATAGGAATTAATACTATTTTAGTAATTTTTCTCTTACACAATAGGGAGACTCTGCAAAAGATACGGCACTGTAGCCAGTCAACATACCTATCTCCAAAATTCGTTTTGCTCTGGTTAATTCAGACATAATCTTCAGGAATTGACCTACACATCGAATCAAATGGAAAAAGCGAGAAATACATTGATAATTTTATGGTATAGGATTCTAAGAGCATTATTTGTGTACCTAGGTATTGTGAAATGATCATAACTATCACTCCGCTCTTTTCCATGTGTTTTTGGAAAATCGTAAAATTCCGTACTGCCCTGTATCTTTTTATCAGCTCA
>JAQFYB010007113.1:0-11226 GCA_034694085.1 Pogonognathellus longicornis
AGCGCTCCAAAAAGTTGTTCTCAATAAAGTCATATAAAAGTTTACAGCGCTCCAAAAAGTTGTTCTCAATAAAGTCAAAAAAACGTTTTCAGCGCTCCTAGACCTCACGAGGTCTTATAGAGCCTTTATGTCTGTCCGTCCTGCTGTCAACACGATAACTCGAGTAAAAATGAAGCTATGCAGACGAAACTAAGGCTAAGTTCGTTGGTCAGTTAGATTGATCCAATGATCCAACCGTTGTGATAGCGGAGTGCTCAACGCTGACAAAATAAAAACTTATATCAAGCAAAGCTACGGAGACCTCACGAGGTAGTAGTTAGCATTCGGAAATATTCGTTCCTCCAAATATGTATAATCTATTCTGTTTTTTCCTTAATTTAATTATTTAAATACATAAAAGTAAGAATTATTTAATCAAAGTAGACGCAGCAAGTGTGTTTTCATAGTTAGCATTCGGAAAAGCATAGATTCCTACTGACTGAAAAAGTATCCGGAAAATTATTGTGAGACTGCTCTTAGGACCTAGTACTTAAAATAGGACAGAATGAAGAACTACATGTATGCGCAATCGTATTTTTTTTTGGCTACAACCGGAAATCTTATATTTGTCCTGGAGTACATAAATAAAAAGATATTTTAAGCGTTATTAAAGTTTTGATGATATCAATAGTTTATTATTTTTCAAACTTTGAGACCTCTGCCTTCACAACCGTTGGATCAATCTTACTGACCAACGAACTTAGCCTTAGTTTTGCCCTTTACAATGTGTAAGCCAAGTTTCTTTAGCCTATCTTGATTACTTGCTACTCGAGTTATCGGGTGGACAGACAGACATACAAACAGACAGCCATAAAGGCTCTAAAAGACCTCGTGAGGTCTAAAAATTGTATTTATTATACCTCTATTACGTACGTGTACCAACTACCAACTTCAATAAAAAACGTGCCATAGATCAGGGTGGCCGAACAGGAACGGGAGCTACTTTATTGATTCTATAGATATAATTTGTCTGTCTGTCCATCCGTCCGTCCATCCTTTTGCGCGATAACTCAAGAATGAATCTACACAATTCGTTCAAACTTCACAGATGTGATCTAGGATGTTGGGCAAAGGTCCGCATTGAAATCAGCATGAAAAGTTTGGTAAAAATGTATTTTTACGCTAAAAATAGTAAAATTCAAAAAAGGCCCGAATTCAAAATTTTAAATGTAATTACAAGTGTTTTAAGCAGTTGCATTGAAATCAGTACAAAGTTTAATGTCTAAATCATAATTTACACATTTTGTATGATTGCGAGTGGTGCTGGCTATGCAGCATGAGGTAGCCACATAATGCTGCATAGCCAGCGCCACTCGCAATGCGCAATGGTTGCCCTGCCGGGTCAAACATCAAATTACGACATGCTCACACAGCTCTACCGTTTCTCCTCTTTCGCCAAGGACTTTCTTCGCTTTCACCAAACACTTTCTTCCATTTCTCCAAAGAGTTTCTTCGTCTTTCCCAAAGACTTTCTTTACCTTTACTCACCAGTGCTTTCTCCCTGTCCCTAAGACTTTCCCTGCCCTCCCAAGTGCTTTCTTCCTTTGTCTGCAAAGACTTTCCCATTCCATTCCTCACAAGTGATTTCTTCCTTTGTCTCCAAAGACTTTCCTATTCCATTCCTCACAAGTGATTTCTCGATTTTCACCACACTTTAAAGCTTTCACCAAAAAATGCAATTTTCCCTTCAAAAGCGTGCTGCTTTCCACAAGTTGCGGATACGAGGGAGTGCCGGTAATTATTTAAAATGGTTAACGTTCCTTGGGTGTAGCGGTGTATGTATATGTATATTATGATATGATCATAGGCGTAACCATCATTTGGCGTGGCACAAAAAACGCGATTTTTTGGTAAAATGACCTACTTCCGGATTTCGGGTGCAGGCAATTGCCCACTTTCCCCTGGCTACGCAAACGGATATGATATTAAGTTTATTGCTTTTTATTAAGTTTTCAAAATCTCGTGAACCAGGGCGAATTATGAGTTGCGATAAATATCAATCAAAATACGATGTTTCACCAATCATTTTCATAAATGGGTTGTCTAACTTTGGCGATGTAATATGGTCGGAACAAGGCTTCATTTAAAATGGTCCTCCAAATAGTTCATGCACCGCACCGAATTATGGATTTGGAACAATATCAATCGAAAGGGGAGACTTCATCGGTCATTTTTATATGGGTTGCCTAACTTTGGAAATTTAATGTAGGTGAAATAATTGCCCAGGAAAAATGGGTTGATTTCATGTTTTGTTACTTTTGTGATATGAGTAGGCAAATCGTCATTGACCCAAGTTTGAATTATCCAAATGACCGATGAAGTCTCCCCTTTCGATTGATATTGATCCAAATTCATAATTCGATCCGGTGCACGAACTAAAAATATTATTTTTGTGAAGTGCATTTTAACATGGGGAGGGTCATTTTATATGAAGCCTTATTCAGACCGTATTACATTACGGAAGTTAGATAACCCATTTACAAAAATGATTGTTGTAACAAACTTTTGATTGGTATTTATCGCAACTCGTAATTCGCTCTGGTTTGCAAGATATACATTTTTGAAAACTTAGTATCAATTAATCTTAACACCCTGTATATGATAATATAATTTTTCACACTTTTCTTTCGATTAAGATACATAAATGAATAATTACTGCTAGCGATTAAAAAGGTTTTACATGAATTGTTCCACTTTCTCTACACTATTTTACTCATCTTCATCACTTCCACTTGTTTGCTTTCCTTTTTTCTTCTTCTTTTTCTTACGCTTAACTTTTCTCAATTTCATTTTCGCTCCGGTAATCTTTCCTTTGTTGGCTCCGTTTTTCTTGCCATTTTGGTTAGTTTCTGCTCTCTTGGATCCACGTCTTGACTGTCCACCTCCTCCAGCATCTTCTTCCTGTTTTTCCAGTTCATCTTTGTCCATTATCATTCGCGTGTAAGAATCGTAAGGGAATTCTTTACACCATGCTCCTGTGCAAAGTTCTTCCCCGCATTCTTTACATGTTTTCATCCGAGTTTCTGTTACACCCCTTTTATTTTTAGAGACAATGATCCCCATACTGGCCAAAAGAGCATTAACTTGTGAACCCGGTGCTCCACCCGTTGCAGAAGCCAAGTTTTTGGCTTCTTGTTGAGCAGTACTTAGTCTCAATTTCCCTAACTCCACCAAACGACTGAAAATATCTTCTTCTAATCGGTTTTTTGGACGAGCCATTGTTAGCATTCTCCAGTTTATATCAACTGCGGCCAAATCCTCCAATCTTACAGATTTCATACTTACTGGAACAGGATCTCCGTATATGAATTCATGTTTTGCAATACTCTTTGCTTCCTTTTTGTTAAATGTGAATGAGAAGTCTGTATCGCGAACACGAATATCTTCTATTCGAAGCTTGAAACAAAAATAATATATTATTGGTATGTGGTACGAATGATCCCAACAACTCAACAAAACAGTCATTTCATTGTACGTTGCTCACATAAGTAAACTATAAAGTACATTATTTCTCCAGGAAAAATATCTTCAGTAGACGACATTCATTAGTAATAAAATATTATTCCCTGAGCGAGTGTCCAGAGTAGAGATTAAAAAATAAAATATAACTACATTCCAGTATGTGCCAGCCTACAAATATTCACCACCCGTCATCTTATAAAAATTTTGATAAATAATTACCTTTTCTGGACGAATCTTGTACTCTGGAATTTTGTCAAAATATTTTTCAAACTCCTCTTTGCTTTTAATTTTTGTCTTGGATAAATCCAATATATGGTTAGGTTTTTTCGTCTTGTTAATAAGGTCATCCAATTTAAAAGCCATTTTCTCTTCGTAAAATATCAATTAGATACTATAATGCAGTATTATTCGGTACAGTAGATGGAATATGACAATCTTGGTACAGAATTAAGTAATCCAACAATTATTTCAATTTTATTAGAAATGTTCTTGTAGATTCGTGAAATCTTAAGTGTATTATTCCGTAATTTTTGCTAAAGGTTACTTTCTACTTCTTTCTTCTTTTACTTTCTACGTGTGAAAATAAAAGAAAGTAGTAGTACTTAGCAATCTAGCTCTGCTGTATACCTCTTTGACAAACTTTTCTTGTATTACGATGATCACAGAATATACAAACAGACAAAACTGGAATTCTGGATAGGTATTCCATCTCCTTTTATATTGGTAATTTGTAGTAACAACACGATCGTGTCCCATAACTTGTATGCTCTAGTTTTGTGATTACAAACAATAATACATATTAACTCTGGTGATATTTTTTAGAAATGCACTTTCTTATGCTCACCTTTCTAATATGATTCATATAAATATTATAATATGTATTTGTTTGAACTGAACCTATATAGCATAATGTAGCATTGTATTACAAAGTGAAAGTCCATTAAGTTACTTCAACTACAACTACAAACTACAAGATCCATAAATCAAATTATATTGTTTTGTTACACAAATCGATTGTTGTGACGCATGCTGGACAAATATCTCCCACTGCCGCGTATCACTTTACATCTATATTTCTACATCATTCAGTGGCTATCCTGTGTTCAGTGGGCCCTGGTTCAAATTCATCATTTTCGCTTCAGGGGGCCCTTTACTATGAAGAGGCAATAAATCTATATATCGTTTAAATTGCGTTAATGTCTATTGCAGTAGATTTATGTGACCCTACATTCACTGGCGCAGCTATAATTTGGGAACCCCTACGCAAGAACCAATTTTGGGGTGAAAAACAATGTAATGTACATCACATTCGCGCGTAGCGCGAAAATTTTTACGATATTTTTCGAGTCCTCTTTTATTAAATATTCTTCTTTTTGGGGCCCCTATGACCTGTGGGCCCTGGGTCAACGCACCACCTAGCACCATCGTAGTTTAGCCTCTGACATCATTATATCAACCTTAGAAATCAACGTGAGTGAAAACATTGCATGACAAAAATGAGCTCATCATCTTTACAGTCCACTTAACATACATGATTAATTATTACTAGCAATAAGCCAAATTATGAAGAAGTTGCTACACCTGGGCAAATAGGAATCGGAAACTTCCTATCATATTTTAGTTTCTTACAATTACAACTACTATCAGTAATAGTCATACCATCCCACGCCAAACTCAGAAATAGGGTCAGAGGATATGTGCGGATTTGAATTCTTGGGGGGGGGTCAAATACTATGTATTTTAACAACCAGTCAAGAAAAGCAAATTGACCAATCTGGCAGGCTAAAGGCCTGCCAGATTGGTCAAATTTCACTCTCGGCAGGCCTTCGGCCTGCCAGATCGGTCAAATTTCTCCATCGGCAGGCCTTCGGCCTGCCGAGAAGGTCCATGGATGAAGGCCTAACGGTAAGAGATGAATTACTCCAATGTATTTGAGTGAGGCAAGTTTTATCGAGAAGTTTCCTATCATTGTATGAAAACTCCCGGCAAGCTATTTGATTGTAGGAGCCTACTCCCAGCAAGGATGCTGATTGGCTGAAGCATAGAGGGCAGAATTCTCGTTAGCTAGCGCTGTTGAGAGAAATTCGCCTCAACCATGTACAAAGGTGTAATCAATCTGTATCTATAAGCCTTCATCCATGCCGAGGGTCAATTTGCTAAATTTTTTCCAGGGGGGTCAGTGCATACTCACGCATGCCAGCGTAGGATGGTATGGTAATAGTAATAGCAAGGTGTACTAGACCAACCAATTCAATGAGGTGTGGAAGTTTTGAAAAATACCTTCAGCCAGACGGGTGCTTACTGCTTTTCTCCACAAAAGGTGGGTGAAATATCATCCAAGAATTTTATTTCATAGGCTATTATTATGAAAAACAACATCACTCACAGCTGCTAAAGCAATTTCTTTAGCAAGATTTTTGGGAATGCTTAGTTTGATTATTAAAGTTTTCATAAAGAAAAGAGTAATTGTCCCTCTAGCTCCAATGTGTAAATCTATGACCTCAATTTGGTGAGGAAATAACTTATATATATATATATATAGAAGAGATATTAGTATTGAGTTTGGGTTAATAAGTGTATGAACAGTTGCACGTATACCTAGAAAGCATTGTACTCTACAGCTTACCTGTCTGATTGTTATAAAAAAAGTATTCTTATTTTAACCCTAAACTGGCTCATGGATGAAGGCCTAACGGTAAGAGATGAATTACTCCAATGTATTTGAGTGAGGCAAGTTTTATTGAGAAGCGCCCTATCATTGGATAAAATTTACTCCCGGCAAGCTATTTGATTGTAGGAGCCTACTCCCAGCAAGGATGCTGATTGGCTGAAGCATAGAGGGCAGAATTCTCGTTAGCGCTGTTGAGAGAAATTCGCCTCAACCATGTACAAACGTGTAATCAATCTGTATCTATAGCCTTCATCCATGAAACTGGCTGAGGTATGGACAGAGTCGTCCCGCAAAAAGTTTTTTCGGAGTTTTTTTTTAAAAAAGTGTGCTCCAAAAATTCCAAAATATTTTTGTAGAGAACTGGGAATCTTTGACTAGGTCCGCCAGGTTGCCTTGCATTTTGCATATTGTGTCAAGTTATCAGATTATTAAGTTTCTATATATTTTATTTTACAAATAAAATGTTAGTATGTATCATTCTATCAATCTAGCAAAATCCCTGGAATTTTTCAAATTATTGGAAATTTTATACTTGCTATACAACAGTTTAGGGCTTTGAAGTTCCTGCACGCTACACAGATTTCAAAAAATATTTCAATGACCCGCTCGTGGGCATAACTAAACTTCCAGTTTTCCCGACATTTACCATTTACAAAATAAACTCATACCCCATTTTGGAAATTTCCTGGCTATTACCTAGATTCCTACAATTTTCCCAGAGCACTTCCTTAGGGGCGGGGCAGAATTACTTGATCCTTGACCTGACTCCTAAATACGTCGGTTGAATTTCCTGGTTGTTGCCCAAATTCCTGTAATCAAGCCGCGCCCCCTTCCGGGGCACGGCTGGATTTCCTTGAATTTATCAAATTTCCTAGTGGGGGGGAAGTTCTCGGCCATATTTTCTGGGGATCTAGGATCTAAATATCAAGCAGAAATTCTATCCCTGCCTGACGCCACTATTTCTACACCAGGTACACCATAACGAACCCAAGAATGACGAGTTCACCAAATGACGTCACAACTGGCTTTTTTGGTTTCCTATTAGAGGTGGCTAACGAGCTGAGCCAGCTCATTGCCCGCTCGCCCGAACTTTACCGCTGTTTCGGGTTCGGGCGAGTTCGGGCAACAAATGTACAACTTCGAGTCGGGTTCGGGCTGGGAATTTACAACACGGTGTCATTGTATATATTTTTAAAGTGGATTATGAAATATTTAAAATATAAATATTCAAGCTTAATAGTCAATAATCCTACCAACATTTGAATTTATTCAATTATTATTCATTTAATCATATGTAATGCAAAAAGGGAGTCGGGTTCGGGCGGGTTCGGGCTTTGAACTTTTCGAGTTCGGGCGAGTTCTGGCGGTTTCGGGCTTAAACTTTCCGAGTTCGAGCCGGGTTCGGGCATGAAATTTTTGAGTTCGGGCGGGTTCGAGTTGGAAAATATCTGCTCGTTACCACCTCCATTTCCTATGTATTTATTTCCGCTGTACCTATTCCTATTGTACAGTATATTTCACCTAAACGCTGCCGGCAAATAATACATGGTGCTTTCATTTACCTACACATGTTCTATTTATGCTCTCGCGCCCTCCAACATATCCTTGTCTGGCAGCTATGTGCTATTTAACGTGAAATCACCATATTTACCAGAGGCGTTAAGTGAAATATACTGTATTGTATAGATCTAGTTGGCATTGTACAGGTAAACAGAAAATGTAAAAAAATTGTAGCATCGCTACAGGGCGGGGCAGGGAGAGGTGATTGTAGCGCCTCTACAGGGCAGGGCAGCGCGAAGCGCTGCCCTGCCCGGAGGGCAGGTTTTGAAAAAACCGGGAGGGCAGCACGAAGCGCTGCCCTCTCCGGAGGGCAGGTTTGGAAAAACCGGGAAGGCAGCGCGAAGCGCTGTACTTCCGAAGTGCAGGTTTTTGACAAATATCAGGTAGGGCAGTTATTGATAAAAATCAAGGAGAACACACAACGCACAAACTACTTATTGTATGTGACAGGTGAAGAGAATTACATCAATTATACACAAAACAATTTCAGTGTCAAGCCGAAGTATGTGCCTAATATGCCAATACTGTATTATATGGAATGACCGGAATAAGAATGAGTAGCTTATATATAAGTTCGCCTGCATGCTTTAGAATAAGCTGCCGCTACAGGGCAGTTTTGGTCATGGTAGCGCCGCCAAAGGGCAACTTTCGTCATTGTAGCGCCGCTACAGGGCAGGGCAGACTGAGGCCTGCCCGGAACGGGCAAGCCGAAAAATCCCGCTACAGGGCAGCAAAACATTTTCTGTATGCCTGGCATTGTACAACCATTTACACTAAAGCGTCATAGTAGCCACAAGAGTAAAATTATAATAATATAGAGTTTTGTTTCTAAGACAATTTAACAGTTTGTTCATTTATTTTACCTATTTTTCATCAACAAAAAATCAGTCTGGTCTTCCCCTGCGTAGAATATTTTGATGAAGTTAGTTGCATTGCAGCCAACACAAGCAATACAATATATTCAGAAAAGCCATGAAATGTTTCCTCAAGTATTAGGCGGCCGTGGTTTAATAGGCCGAACAAAATGGTGCATTAGTTATAAGAGTTATAACTTATAAATTAAAAAATTGCGATTCAACAATTTTAAGATCGCATGCATTAAAAGTCAAAAGATATTTTTGAGAGTTATTTTTATTTTAGTACACAATTTCTTGATTATTATAATATAAGAATGTCCACCAATCTAATTTATGACTTTTTTGCTGGTTGGGTTTCCGGTAAGACAACTTTCAGTTCATCATTTCCCGTTCCCTTTACTGAATAATTATATATTAATTTCTTGTCAATTTATGGTACTTATATATTAATAATACTTTCCAATCAAATTATAAATGCTGAAATTGTTATTTACATTTTACCAGGTATAGCAGCAATCATAGTTGGTCAACCTATGGATACGGTAAAAGTATATCAGCAAGTTTTCGGCATTTCAAGTATGAAGGCTACAAAATCCATATTTTCTCAAGTTGGAATTAGTGGTAAAGTGGTAATCTAAGGAACACAAAATATATGTATATTTTCTCATACTTGTCCATGTATTCTGTATAAAAGAAATATTGTTTTATTTCCAGGTTTTTACAAAGGCATGACTTTGCCCCTGATAAGCAGTGGTGTGCTTAACTCCTTGTACTTTGGGGTTTATGGAGGAACATTACAATTATTTGAGCATAAGAAAAAATGGCTAGTCACAAGAGGAATTATAGATTCGGAATACTCAGATACGACAAACGTGGTATGACTGTATTCAAACCTTTGCAAATCGAATATGCTAACAAAAGCAAAGTAAAATACAGGAATATTATTTGCATAGCCATTTTTAAACATTAATTTTTAACACAAATTACTGTACGAATACAGATATATGCATTTGTTTTAGGACATAGTAGAAAAACGTCGTGGCAGCTATTGGGAAATTTTTGCAGCTGGTTGCGTAGGGGGTGCAGCTCAGATTCCGATATCCTGTCCCGGAGAGTTAATCCGAATACACTGTCAAACTGCAGCCCAACTAACTGGTAAACCTGTTAGTTCCTTCAAAGTTTGTCAAGAGATTTGGCAACTACAAGGCCTTAAAGGCTTCTATCGTGGTTGGGTACCCATGTGTTTCCGGTAATATTGTGTGAACTCAAATAGTCCATTTAGTAATAATTATAGTATTCCTGTTGTCATTCTTAGTTTAAGTTTTGTATTATTTTGACAAACACTTAATGTTTAAATCTGTAATTTTATCATTTCAGTGATATTCCTAGTGCTGGTCTATACATACTAACATACGAATTTTTAAAAGACACTATCGTTCGAATTACGAATGAACGTCCAACGTCAACGCATCAATTTATTGCAGGAGGATTTGCTGGTAATAATATTGCACTACTATACAATACAAGCATGGTACCTCAAGATACTTTTGATCTGAAAGTAGTCAAAGAAGAACCAAATCTTATTAACACTTTTATTTGATAAATCAATTAATCGATTAACAAAGTTTTCTCATACAGGAAGCGCATGTTGGATGTTCGTGATACCCTTTGACATTGTAAAATCTCGAATGCAAGCTCACAGTTTTGAAACTAAATGTGATGAATCCTTGTCTACTTCCTTAATACACATTATCAAAACAGAAGGATACACAGGTCTTACTCGCGGAATGATTCCAATTTCGATACGAGCCTTTCCAGTGAATGCAGTTACTTTTGTTGTATATGAATATGTGTACAAGCTATGTGCGGACTACTTTGGTTCACCAACACCCATAAAGGATAAATCTGACATTTGTGCACAAATAAAAAGGGATTGTTTATGCCAAAAGTTTTAATGTAGGCTTCTACTAGTTCTACTACTCTAATTCCAGACCTTTGGACGCACTCTCCGTAAAATAGGTAATTAAGCGAAGAACTGGCTATCTGAAATCGCGTATGATAGTGCATAATAATATTATATGCATCTGCATCGACGCATCGATGATAGCCCGTGGCTCAAAACATATTTCCCAAAATTCAGTTGCTCAGAGTACCCCATGTGAGTGGGGCGCTCACCGCCTAAAGTTTCGAAAACATCAATTTTGCACACGCCATGTCTCCGGACCCTATGAACTGATTCGGTTGTAACCGGTATCAATCGAAAGCTCTTAAAAGTAACTGGGACAATTGTTAGCAACTCTTACCTTTCCTGTCAAAAAATTTTTAAAAAAATAGCGTTGTATGAACGAGTAGAAACGTACACTTTGAAATTATCCTTGAAACGAATTTAAAAGCAGAGCGGAAAGGAATTAAGGCCCGTTTACAAGTGTTGGAAAGTTCTAATCACTTCAATAATGAAGAGTGAACTTGTAAGATAGAATACACGGAAGTATGAACATCTCCCTTCTTTTATTTCTTATCCTTGGAATTCTTCATCACCTATTTTTCGCTATGTATTTAGTAGAGCGTCTAGCCCAACCCGAAACCCTAGGGTTGGCCCAACCCTATAGGGCTAGGGTTGGGTTCGGGTCATGCAAT
>JAQFYB010007114.1:0-11226 GCA_034694085.1 Pogonognathellus longicornis
AATAATATCTAGTGTAACTTTAGAAATCCTGGGGGAGGCTTAAGCCCCTAAGCCTCCCCCCTCGGTACGGCCTTGCTAGCGGCAGGCACTAGGGCATGTGCCCCCACCGAAATCTCAAAAAAGAGGTTATTTAGGGCACAAAAGTGCCCTAAATCGCAAAATTCTTCGTGCTAGGCGAGAATTTAATACTTTTTATGTTGATTTTGACTCAATTAGCTCAATTTTTTCGTGCTACGCGCGATTATTGTCCATTTGAATAGCAGTTTTATTTTGGTGCCCCCTCCGAAACCAAATCCTAGATATACGGCCCTGAATAGCATCGATGTAAATATTATCTAGCTCAGCAAACGATGTAGATTGCTTTTATTCAAATATTTAACTATTAAATGACAATGAAGTTAGACATTTTGAATAATAATTGCAGTTGCGAATAAACAAATGCAAAAACAATCTAATAATAACAAGCACGGATTTGATGAGGGCGAGGTCAAGTTTGGAATAGATTCTGGATTTGAAGTACATTCACACTCCGAATTCGAAGAAAATGCTGACATGGAAAGCGATTCTGACATAGAAAAAGATTCACACTTCCAAAGTAATGCATTCGTTAGAATAAATTCTAGAACTAATGAAACAACACAAGAAGAGTTTGAGAATTGCGAAGGTATGCTTAGAATAGTTTTCCATTAATATTTATTTAATTTAAAATCTCTAACATATTCGATCATAACTCTATTATAATGGGGATTATTTTTGTTATTTTTGGGGGTACTTTATTATTAATATAGTTTGATAGGTAGATTTTTTAAATCGTCAGATAAATTAAAATTCGATATGTTTGCGCATTGCTAAAGAACACAAAGTCACAAAACTGATACAATATTCAAGACATTGTCTAGGGAAAAAAACTGATATCCAACCACCTAATTTATTTCTCTATTTTATTTCATTTTTAAAACTTTTTGTTGATATTAAATTAAATCTAATTTCAACTTCAGGTCGCATTTTATTTAGCACAATTTGTATTGTATTATTGTCGACGATTTGGTTACGAATAATATGATCAAATATTTTTTCTTCTTTAGTCGAAACGGCGGAACATTCTTCAATATGCCATTCCAGTGTTATTACTCAACAGAGTTCTCACCCTACTACTGAAGAAATAGATCCGATTAAATCATCATCAGAAATTAAACTAGAGTTGGAAGTTTTGGAAGTGGATGAATATATTTTATCTGGGGATCTACCTACACATGAAAATTATACACATAATTCAAATAATGCTTCCTTTGATAGTGATGAAGAGCTGGCATCAACACCTACCAATCAATACTCAACTGCCAGTCTTAGAGAGCGTCCTTCAGATTTGAGTAGTTTAAAATCTCCCATCATGACAAGCTTTAGTAATGACAGTGAAAATAGCCAAC
Organism: Pogonognathellus longicornis; assembly: GCA_034694085.1. Lineage (NCBI taxonomy): Eukaryota > Metazoa > Arthropoda > Collembola > Entomobryomorpha > Tomoceridae > Pogonognathellus > Pogonognathellus longicornis. The sequence goes on from JAQFYB010007114.1 coordinate 1,428, forward strand.
CATCGTCTTCCTCCCAAATGACGGCGAATAACACTGACTTCGACTTAGTGGAAATAAAACCGTCAATCTTGGAATATCAAGAAGTGGAGGAAGGTTGCTTTGTCGTAAGTGGATTGCCTTCTTATAATGAGGACGATAACTCCACAGATGCAGCCATATACACCCATGCCCCGAAGTCTCCACCAAGTGTGTCTTTAAATAAAGAAACTTTGACACCAGTATTTAAGAAGAGAAACATAACGATTCCTGATCACGTCACAGTACTTGAAGGTAAACGTTGAAATCAAATAAATGTATAAATTTTTAATTTGATGTGTTTACAGTGGTTTCTATAGTATGATTTATAAAATTTAAACTTTATCAGGAGAGACGACAAAGTACAAATGTAATGTTTGCACGAAGGAATTTAAAACCAGGGCACAGGTTAGGTACCACGAATTTTGTGTGAAGAACACCAAACCTTTCAACTGTGATGAATGTGGAAAAGGATTTATTAGCAAATCACATTATGAATATCACTTACGAACTCATACAGGCAAGTACTATGATTTAATATGGAATTATTAAGTTATGGAATTTCAAATGTAGAAAGTTTTAGGATATTATATTATTTTATTACTGTGTTTTAGGGGCGTAGCTTTTGATATTTATATACCTTCTTTGACCATAGTTTGGAATTAATTAAGATAACACATTAATTTTTTACAATATAAAAAGTAGTTTTTTGTAATATGTACCTACAATCAAACTAAAACTAACCCATCCCTATCGTACATTTTCCTAACTGGATAATTAACGATATTGGGTAATTTAATTTGATTTTTTTTATCAGCTCTGTACCAACATTCTAAAATTGTCATCAGAAGCACATAATTTCATTGGCCGTTAATAGAACATTTTTTTAGAGTCAGACAAGTTTCGCCTACATAATTTTTATAATATAATATATACAGCCAATTATATTGTAAATTGGGAAAGTTGGAAAGTATAAGGCATTTAGCTTTTTTCACACATGTTTTTGAAATAAGTGCCCCTAATTTCCGAACACAACGCACAACTCCCTTTCGAAATTTATTTTCATACATTATACGGGTTAATTTCTACTTATTTACAAATGATCCTATTTGCAACAATTTTTCATCATAATAATATTCTCAGCCTAGTTTAGAGGATATGATAAGAAATGGAAATATTTTTTTAATAGTCTATTAATTGGAATGTTAATTATTGTTTTATAAAAATGTTGAATTGTGATTTGCAGGTGAAAAACCGCATGTTTGTGAAACGTGTGGGAAAGGGTTTAACACACTATCAAAATTGAAAAGGCACGTAGTATTACACACTTCTAAGAAGCAATTCCTCTGTCAACTATGTGGAAAAGTATTTCTAAATTCTCAAAGACTGAAGGTTCACAATTACGTACACACCGGGGAGAAACCGTATAAATGCAACTATTGTGAAAGAGGTTTTACTGGGGAGACGAGTATGAAAAAACATATTGCTAAACACACAAGTAAATTATAAACTCATTTTATATAAAACTAATACATCTAGCATTAAGCTCTTTTTAAGGATCATTTTCCTGTATTTGTCTTTAGGAGAACATCCTTTCTTGTGTGTTCATTGCGGCAAAATTTTTAAAGATAACAAAGCATTGGACGTTCATTTGGCAACACACACCGGGCTACGACCACGACCTTTTGAATGTAACCAATGCTCAAAAGCCTTTTCGTTTAGGAAGGATATGCTTAGGCATCTTAGGATTCATACTGGTAAATTCGATAAAATATCAACCATTCATATATTTAATAGATCAGTTTTAATTTTATTGTCTAACATAAATTGTTGTAAATATTAAAATATTAGGAGAGCGTCCATTCCAGTGTGGGAAATGTGAAAAATCATTTTGCAGAAAAGATAACTACGACAGACATTTAAGGCTGCACGATACAAGCACATCTTAGCTATCCCATGTATAATTTCCAGTTTATTTCTTGGATCATAACAGATATAAAACGCTATCATTTGTAAAATTCTTATGTATGACAGTAAACATTGAAATTTTTTGGGCTCGTCGCTTTTACTGCTAATAATTTTAATGCTTATGTGACTGCTAATCAATTTAACTATAAAGATTAAAAATTAAAAAAATACAGGTGCTAAAAGGGTGATTCGTAAATAAGTAAATTATGAAATCGACAAGGTAAAAAATGAAAATCTAACTTTATTATTAGAGAGTGGAAAGGCCGTCAAAAGCATGTCTTCGATGGGCTCAACGACATGCACACACATTATCTGGACGTTTCAAACCATAAGGAGTTTAAATACGGATTCCTATTTTGCATGTTTTTGCCTTTTTCCGATTTTGAATTTTAAGGCACGTTTTTGCCTTTTTTCCAATTTTTGGTTTTTAGAGCATGTTTTTACAGCTTTTAGGGCTTATTTTGAAGGATATTTCAAAGGAAGAAAGTTAAGCACCCCTTTATTTAGGGGAAAATTACCCAATATTAAATCAAGGCTGTGATTGGGGTAATTTTGCCAACGCGAATTTAATTTTTCCCCAATGTATATTTGAAAGTCCCAAACATTTTAAATGAACAATAAAATTAATTTAATAATTTTAATTAGTCATTATGCATGGATATATGGACATAAGGCAGCTGTGGATGATAGAAGTTACAAGTATTCGGAAACTAAATTAAGTATTGGAGAGTATCGGAGATGCTTTATGGTTTTCAATTTCTGTTTGTCTGTCTGTCAGTCCGTCTGTGTGTTCACCAGTATAACTCAAAAACGGATGAACTAATTTCGTTCAAACTTTCCTGATGTCATCTGGGGGTTTCAGTAAAGGTGCGGTATAAAAATGGGGTCAATCGGTTACACCATTCGTGACCTAGGGAGCAGATAATGTAGCAACAGTTCATGCATATTATTATTATGCTGCGTAATCATCCCTGCATAGTGAATGTATGTACACATTATGCACATGCTATTCTGGTAATAGTCCAAGGATGAAAAAAAACTGAATTCTGGTAACTGTGCAGGGATAAAAAAAACTGAATTCTGGTAACTCAGCAGGAATGAAAAAAACTGAATTCTGGTAACTGAGCAGGGATGAAAAAACTGAATTCTGGTAACTGCAGAGATGGAAAAAACTGAATTCTGGTAACTGAGCAGGGATGAAAAAAAACAATTCGGGGGATATAGTACGCTCTCCGATACTTACTTATATCCGTTTTCATGGTTTATTTAGCTTTGAGTTCGTGAACAACAAATAATAGCATATGTATTTACATGCATGTTTTCGTTACCTATCAAAAGTATTATGCGTTGAGCTTAGCTTATCTGATGGTTATGACTATTCACTGAAATACTCATTACTTAAAAGAATACTTATAAATGAAATACAAATTTGTTTGTTATATTATATTTTTAATGCCTTATCTTATGAACCTACCTGTTTTACATTTAGTGTTTATGAGATTTTCTTAAATATTTGTGATTATATAGCAGTGATTATTTTATGCTAATAGTCCACACATTGGGTAACACATCCCTTAGTATTGGGAAAACAAAATATATTATTGGGAAAATTCACTCGCGGACGACTTGAATTAATCATTGGGTAAATTTCCCCTAAATATAGGGGCAGTTTATTAGTAGCCATATTTATATAATATGTAGTATGTAGTACCTCCCTAATTTAATTAATTTTGGTTAATACTTTCAATGTTAAATGAAACAGTAGAGAATTTTATATCCATTAAATCTATTTGTGATTTATTACAATATGCCCATACAATCATTCATTCTAATTGATTGTTTTATTCTATGACTGACAAATAAAAAATAATTTCTCTTCGCAATCGGCGGGTTGCCAATTGTACTGGGATGTTTTATAGCCTTGTAGGTTTGTAGCAACACATTTTCCAGACTCTGGGGTAACAAAGAGATACTCATTCCAATTTTGGTAGGCGAAATACCTTCCGCTTGAGGCCCAAACCCATCGATTGTAATTGTTTGACCTCCCTGACGTCCAAACAAGTTCTCCTACACAAATTGCAAATATTATACAACAGTTTTCGAAATGATAGACCAACAGTAAACCTTTGAAATTCTCAAAGCAATTCATTCATAGCATAAATAAAGGAGAAAATGTAAATTCAATTATCTCACCGAGTTTCCTTTCGAGAAGAATGGATCGAACCGTATAATCCAACACGTGGTTTTCTAGAGAAACCAATGAACTGCCAATCTCAAGACAATAAGACAAAGCATTGGTCCAAGAAGCGCGAAAGGTGCTTAGTTCCAAATTGTTTTTAGCAGCAGCGTTTATCACAGGTAAAGTGGAAATGTTGTTCAGTATTCCCACAATTGAAAAATTTCCATGTGCCAATACTCCATCTTTAAAATCAACAAGCAAATGAAATGCAAATACAAAATGAGATTAAATTTCATGTTTACAAAGATTATTTACATTTAAAAAAATTTACTTTCGTTATTTTCATTTATTGTGGCTGAAAGCAAAATGGCGAAGTTGAATACCCGCGCATCTGAAACAAATACATTTTCAAATATAAATTAATTATTGTATATTTTTTAGTTTTTATATATAATTTTTGTATATTCTAAATTCAGGAACATTACCGTCGACGGTGCTGTTTTTATCTTTGGAACTTATTCCATTGACGCTTCCAGAGTTAATTAAACTAAACGAGAGTGCACTTTCCGAAAAACACAATCTTAAAAATAACGCAGATAATATAATTTTCATTTTGTAAATATTGTATTTATTTGTGTGCTGGGAATATGAAGTTGTGTAGAAATGAGAGCCAACAAGGAACTAGAAAGCTTTCTTATAAATTCATATTATAATTTGTAAACATTAATAAATATTTTTTATTGTGGTATAAATGTGTTACATTATATCGTAATACAACAGTCTAATATATTCAGTGGCCAGAATTTGTAATTTAAATTACAATCATTACGTCATTTCATTGCATTGTAAAAATTAACATCTAAACGACCACCTAACCAATTGCACTACGCTCATTATGGTTTACTGATTTAAAAGTAAATACATCTGCGGATGGTAGAAATATTTTACACCTGGATTAAAATTTAAAAAGGTTTTCTCAATCTCAATGTCACCGGAGACGCATAATAAAGGATTGATTCAATTATTAGAATGATATGAATTGAATATGACGTTTTATTTTAATTTTAACAAAACCCGATATAACAACAGAATGTGTGGCAATTCTGGCAATAGTATATTGCAAATAAATATATTTAAATTATTATTGGGGTTTTCCGCACCAACGTTTCCTACATATTAAGGTGATTCAATTAAAAAACTGATTATATGACTGAATTACATCACACATGCAAAACTGGTATGAAAATCGAAGTATATAATATGTTTCCATGTGAATTGCATCCTTGATGACAAAATATTAAACAACATTTGAAAATTTGACTTACATGGTTAAGCTTTAGCAGGAGCGTAGCCAGGATTTGGTTTAGGAAGGAAGGAGGAAACTGACAACATGAGGTGCTTTCAGTTTTTGAGATTTTGCGCGAGAAGCGCGAAAAATGTGATCAAATTTGGACAAAAATGTACATCAAATATGCACGTAGCGCGAACAATTTCGCGATTTATTGCCCTTTCAAGGCAAAAACCCATATTTTTTCCAGATTTCGGGGGGGGGGGGGGTGGTGGTGGAATTGCCTACTTGCTCCCTGGCTACGCCAGTGAGCTTTAGTGTTAGCGTTGAGAGATTAATTTTCCTTAATGAATTATTTTTGCATTATTTTACAGACTCATGCATTATTCCGATATTTCTTCACAACTTAGTTAACTAGGAGTAATTGGCCTGATTTCCCTAAATGTGACAAGGGAGAACGATTTCGCACAAAAAGTATTCCAGGAATGTCCCAATGAATGTTATTCTCTCTAAGTAAACAATTTAAATTATGCCATGCAATTTTTATTACATTTAAATAGTAATTACATTATCTCCTTCAAGATTTCTATTTCATCGCTGTCATTTTCATCATTTACATTCCCAGTTCTCTGAGCTTCTTCAGGGGGAACGATTTCTTCTTCGTTTTGAATGTTGATATTACTTTCCGGCGAGTTTTCACCACAACCCCCGTGTGTTTGTTGATCCTCATCCATGGTGTGCATTTTTTCTTCCTCTTCGTTTTGTTGCTCATACATTCCCGAACGCCTAGAAAATTTGCCCAACATAGATATGTATAGATTCGGTTTGTAGTTGTACTTTGTAATTCGGATGGCAGGAATCCTAAATTAAAAGAGAAAACGCAATTGTTTTATTTCTCAAAATATTGTGATGTTGGATGTGTGTGATTAACAATTGTGATAACAAATTCAATATTAAAACCGTGGACACAAATATTTATAATACCTTAAAGATTTCAATTCATTTTGTACTACCTACTATTGTTTTATTGAAAATAATGTTGTACTTTGAAACGAATAACTCTCGAAACGCGAAGGTGTAAATTGCAAAGTAGATAATATTTTATCAATGCAGCGGAAATATTAGAATGAATTCAAAAATAGTTCGACTGATTTATGGTTGCGCTGTTCTGGCTGAAATGAAAAGATGTTTTGTAGCGACTGTGGACTGGCGAGCAAAAATCCGTATGCTTTGTTGTGCTTGAGGGGAAATAAAATTACAGAGCGTTTCTTGTGGATTAGTGTTTGACGCAAGCATTTTAGGTACTTTGTCATAACTGCACGCCCAAGTTTTGAAAATTCGTAATATTCTTAGAGTTTAAATTTTATTAACAAGTAGCTGTGCTCTTGTACCTTCTGTATCACAGTAACGGAGCACATTTGTGTAGAAATCAGTATCAACTGATTGGAATTCGCGTGAAAAACTTTTTCCTTTAAAAAAATAACCTCTTTTTGCATGTTTTTATTTTGTGTAAAGTCGTAAATTTTGGGAGTGGCTTCAGCTCCTAAAAGCCATTCCCTTGCCCCTAAATCCGCCACTGACACCTAGGCTCATTGAGTGGCGCCTTCCGATAGTCCCCCGTGCCAGACATCAATTTAATACACACATAGTATCATAAAAGCAGATTATTCATGATATATTATTTAACCTTATATAGTTTATCAATATTAACATTAAAAGAAAAAGCATAGATCAATTTTGCTAATTAAAAAAAATATTGCTTAAGGTATTCGAGAACAACGAGAAAGAACTATAATATAAAATTTAATTTATGTAAAAAATGTGGGTCGTGAAATAGTTTGGGAATCCCAAAAGCTTAACAAAGTAAATAGTTCCAGTATGAAAGTTCGTTCAAACATTTGAAGAAATGATACTAGGAATTGACCAGCCTCATATTTTTTCAATATTACTTGGCGATGAAGTCCACAACATTTATTCTCATGTATTTTAGCCTATGAGCATGGACTAACATAAAGCACACTACAAGAACCAGAAGTAACCCGAGACACAAGTCTAACACGCAAAAGTAACAACTATTGATTATAGATTTTAAAGGGGAAAAAGTTAAAACTATATTTTATTAGGATAATTAGAGCATTATAGCGATACCATTCGCTCTAATAGCATGCTTGGCTCGAACTTAATTTATTAGCAAAAATTAAAAGATTTTTTTAATTTTACAGCGAAAATAACCTTTTTAGGCATTCTGAGAGAAATCTCAAATTATATAGTGGAAAGTCCATCAATTTCGGGGTGGGCTTCAGCCGCCTAATACCCCTCACAATTGCTTCAGTGCATAGAAGCTTTGTAGAAACTTTGTAGAAACTCTTACGCAAAATATATTGTGTGACATAGAAAAGTGGTCGCAAAGGAATATTAATTTGTTTTGTTGCTCAAAATAATTATCGATTTACACAACAGTGCTAATACCTTTTGTAATTTTCTGACACTAAAATTAGAATACATTAACTTTTGCTTAGTACACAACAATGCTTAAATCGATACTAATTTCAATTTTGATTTCCAACTTGCAACACATATTAGGGGAATTAGAAATATCGTATTTGAATTTAAATTTGTATTTAGAGCCATTTTCCGATTGCCTGATTAATATTGTGTTTTATGACAATCTGAAAACCGATTTTGAAGAATTTCAATATCCCGTTATTCTTGGAAACTACTCCTTGCCAACAGATTACATGATGAGGTTGAATGCCTATAAGCCAGAAAAGTGGCAAGCCTTAGCAAAGGAAGGTTGGGAAATCTCTAGATTTGAAAGTGTTTTCTTGCCGTACCTACGGCAATGTAGAGTTAACTTTTTCTTGTTTCCATTGTCATCGTATAATAAACAAGAAGATTATTTCAGTTTTGCATATCCGTGTTCAACTTTATGGTTCTGGCATAGAAGAGATGAAGTGTGGATGGCTGATGAGCGAATGTACACTAGCGAAGCGCCCTTCTTGATTCTAGAAATGGCCATTGAGAGCAAGAATTTGGAATTTTGGTTGAAGGACTTATTATGTGAAGATGGAGTTTCCTCTAATTGTATTACTGTCCACAAACCATGGAAGTTATTCTGATTTCCATGAATGCCACGTCAACACAGATTTATATCATCGACCATTATACTTGTAATGAGTCTGGGCAAATGCAGTACACCGGATGGACACTTCTTGCTCCTGAATTGTATAAAAAGAAGTTCTTGAGCGACGAATGGAATAAGAATAGTGGAATTAACATTTTGAAAACCAGAATGCAAATATATGACTCTCAAAAAATTGATTCTGCGATACATAAAAGACGTAATGAGCAAATGAAGTATTCTGGAAACATAGATTTTCAAAACTTCCATTTACGAAAATACGAAGTGGACTGATTTTTGCTGAAAATTATTTGCAATTTTAGCGTCAGTTGTTTCGATTGCGACCCCGGCAATCGTTATACGGAAGTAAGGATTAATTTCCAGGGAGCAACTATGTTTACTCTGAAATCAGTGTCGCTTAAATTTGTAACCTGCGACGGAGTAAAAGAGAAAGAATCCCTATCATATATGCCATACGTGTCCTACTGTGATTGGGCTACATGGCTAGGAATGGCAGTAGGCTGCTTTGCAGTGACTCACTGTGTGTGTGATGTGTAGAGATAGACTCACTGCCAGTGAGTCTATCTCTACACATTGCCCTAAGAATTCACAAAATAAAAATGGATATGTATTTTGAGCCATGTCGAGTACTTTTGGATCAAGGTGCTAGCATTGGTTCAAACTCAATACGAATATCAGCGGTGTACTTCATTTATGGAGCATGGCTGTTGGCAGCACTAGTTGTCACAAACGAATACAAAAACTGGAGTATCTCAGAAATGTCGGCAACTAGACTTTCCACAACGGTCAAAACATTCGGTGAACTTGTCGAGTTGAATTATTCCCTTTATACTCCTGCGATACGTAACCAAATGTTTACGCTTGGAGAGAATTATATCAACAGATTTGTGTATAACCTTTTGTTATATGAAGAATATGGTATTCGAAATACATCAACTTACAAATACATGAAAAGGATCATTCCAATCATTACCGTGCCAAGGCGTTTGTATGACAGTACAAAGTCGATCTTTTGCCTGAAACAATTTTCAATGAAATTTTGGCATGCGAAAGATCTGCATTTGCTGAATTATCAGAGAGTATGGATATCTACTTTGTTAAACTAAAAGCTATGTTCCCAAATCAATTTGGGGTGAGTATGGGCACATAAGAATTACAACACATGCGAGTTGGATGGAGAATGATAAGGTCAGTTGAACCAAGGGTT